>JAVIWB010000964.1:0-18958 GCA_031893035.1 Dermolepida albohirtum | reverse complement strand
TCAAGATGATGGTAGTTTGGACTTGTGTGGCAAAATAATCTAAACTATAACTTTTATAGAATTTATCGCAAAATTATTAAAACGGAATTACTAATTGTTCCATTTACAGCTCATAATTTTAAAGTTTATTTTTAATTGTTTTTAAATTGAATTAATTTGTTTTTCAATTTCATTGTTGTATTGCTTCGATAACGATTTCGTTGCCAAATCAAATATGACATCAGTAACTATTAAAACATGTTGTTCAGATTTCACTGAACAAAGTGTATTTACCATTCAGGAATATCCTGAATAATATTATTTCCATTTTTGTACATTTATTTTATTATTGTATATTTACATAGGTTCAATGCCGTAAGTTTTCTGGAAAACCCGCAGTTTATCATAATGCTAGTACAATAATAATCCCCGATAGTAATCTTTGTTCTGAATTCATTATGTATTACAAGGGTCAAACCTTTATTATTTATAATGCGTTTCAGATTGTTCGCAATAGGTGAAAGGCGGATTATAAGTAATACCTTTTTCTTTTATATAGAGTTTACAAGTAATTACATTCCTTCTAGGAACTATTTTGTAAACGTGCCTTTATCTATATCATAATACTTAAGGGCTCGTCTAGAATTGTTTATATATTTGTTGGCTTGAATAACTAAATTCAGTTCTACAACAACTGTCGTACAGGCTGTTCAAGTTCTCCACGTTCTGATTTAGCATACGTGAAAATATACAAGACAAATAAAAGTTAGATCGAAATAAATAGTATAAATCTGTCTTTTATTTAAAATATCAAAAAAAGTGAAAACCCAGCGCCGCAAATCTAAACACATGTATTAAAAAAGTCATGTGACAATAAAGAATTGGTTTAATCAATAGAACAATTAGAAAACATTACTTCCACATAATTATACAGAAATTAGATAACTTACGGAGCTTATCCTAATATATTTTCTTTGTGATTATATAAATCGCCACGACATTTCTTATGTTTTAAGGAATATTTTTACGATCATTCACTTCATATTACTACATTCAATAATGTCATATCACGTGGCATAACAATTTCAACTTACGCTAGTTAATATGCAGTATATTATTCTTTCGTAGTCTCTAATTTCTATATTCCTTTTGAATCTTTTCTTGAGGGTTCTTGAGGTTCATCTCATCAATAAACCTACTACTCTTTTTGGAGACTTCAATGTATCTTGATATATCGGAGAGAGAGTATATTTTTCTTCTAAGGCTTGCTCCTTAAAAATAAGGGTAATTTGTGGAGCACGGACGTTTTTCAAATGTACAGTACTCATTTGATCAATAAAAATATATTAACAATTGAAAGGTTTACACCTACCATTTGCATTAACATAATCGGTTGCGAAAAATAATATCACAGATGGGGGATGTAGTTTTCATTTCGATGTCAAAAATTGATCATAACTGGACCAAACATCTTTTATATCAATCATCCACAAACACATGGCGTTATTAGTTTCATTAAAATACGTGACTTCAAATGAGACTTAAACCTTTCGCTCGACGTAATTTAGATGTCTTTTTACATTAAATAGCGCTTGGTATTAATTAATTATTAAATAAAAATATTAAATTAATATCACATTATTTATTCTAAATCGAAATATTAATAGAAACGCTTAAAGAGTAAAGATTTATAAACAAAATATTCAATGTAAATAACGCTATTGTAAAATACTAATACATCACAATTTACTCGAAATTGTACAGTTTTCGAAACTGTATATGGGGGTGGTCCCATAAGTACCCGGCCTGACCTAGAGATGGCAGTAGTTGTTTGCAAAATATTACTTTATTAGAAAGTACACAATCTATAAAGCTTATGTTTCAAGTTTGAAGACGTCACGTTGTTTAGTATTTGTTTGGCAGCTATCAATATTGAACGTTTGCAGTGGATTTGTAAAAATGGAGAAAATTGGTCATCGTTACGTGAAACAATACCTTTAATTGAAAAGCCTCAGCCCAACCGATATAAAAGCTGAACTGGATTCTACTTTGTATGAGTCTGCTCCTTCGTTTACAACAGTGAAATATTGGGTATCAGAGTTTAAACCAGTCCGTACGAGTGACCAAGACGAGCATCGCAGTGGTCAACCAAATGAGGTGACGACTCCAGAAAGTGCGCGAGCTAGCACACATAGCAGGCATTTCAAAAAGTGCAATACATCGCATATTATCTGAAAATTTGGACATTTGAAAGATGTGTGCAAGATGGGTGTCGCGTTTGCTCACACTCGAGCAAAAACAGTGTCGCGAAGATGTTTCAATTGAGTGTTTAGCGAAGTTTCACAGCAACGAAGCACAATTTTTGCGCCGTTTCATAACCGTGGATGAAACATGGGTCCATTACTTTATACCCGAGACAAAAGAACAATCAAAACAATTGACTCAAAAGGGAGAACCGGTTCCAAAGAAGGCGAAAACCGTTTTATCCGCATCATGGCATCGGTTGTTTGGGATGCGCGTGGAATAATTTTCATTGGCTATCTTGAAAAAGAAAAACTATCAACGGCGAGTATTATGCGAACATATTGCAACATTTGAGTGAAGAAATCAAGCAAAAATGGCCGCGTTTGACTAAGAAGAAAGTATTGTTTCATCAAGACAATGCACCAGCTCGCAAATCCATTATTGCAATGGCGAAAATTAATGAATTAAAGTTTGAGTTGTTACCTCGTGCATCCTCTTCGCTAGATTTAGCCCCCTTGGATTATTTTATGTCCCCAAACTTGAGAAAATTGTTCAGTGGTCAAAGATTTTCCAACGATGAAGCAGAAATGTGGGCAGTTAATGGTTATTTTGTGGAGCAAGACAGTTCTTATTGTAAAAAGGGTGTCGAACTTATTGAACATCGCTGGGGAAAGTGAATAAAGCTGAAAGGAGATTATGTTGAAAAATAAATATATTTCTTTCCAAAATTTTTGTGTTTTCTTTGCTGGATCGGGTACTTCTGGGACCACCCTCGTATATATTTATAGTTAAATGTCAAATTATACGCATGTGAAAATTAGCAAAATGTTGACAAATATGCTCAAATATAGCAAAATGTCACCAATTTCATCATGGTTTTCTGCAACATTGTGAAAACAAATTCGACTTTGTGTAAAGAAAACTTTTACATTTTGGATGTGTTAAATTACTTAATATTTAATAGCATTATTATTAACAATATCTTAAATTGCCTACAATATTTAGAAATCATATCTTCTGCTCCTCTATTTGCAGTCATAAACAGTTTTCTTAATTGTAATATTACAGAAACATTTGTTACAATATTTTTGCTTCACTTATAGCATTTGAATTCTAAAATGAAATTTGTAATGTTGTGATAATACAATATTTTTGAACAAAAAATTTCAGTATTTGACCATATTCTCCACCTGGTAATTACTGGTTATGGAGGTATTAGTAAACCACAATTTGTTTCTTTGTACAACAGAACGCGCAATGGCGCTTTATATGGTAAAAAGATTTCGTTGTAACTTATTCGACCAGTGTATTAATGTCATAAACCCTACAGGTGGTATGAACTAAATCAACTGAGGCTTTGCATATCTGAGAAGTAGCATTTAACAATATTAATATTATTTTTTCATATAGTGTTGGATTTGGCAGGAAAAATGTTTTTAATTCGTTGTGAGTAAATCGTACAATTATTGATTTGATCTAAAGATGTAAATCTTTAGATTTATATATATATTATCAAAACCTTTCTACCCGCAGGTGTAAGGTGTATTACACTTCAGTTTAAACATGTACAAATTGTTTCCATTCTTTTCTGTCTTTGGCAGTTTTCTTTGTTTCGCCCCATGTCACATTTCTTTCCTTGAGAGTTGCCGCTTTCTCATCGTTCCACGTTTTCTTTGGCCGTCCTCTTCCTCTTCTACTTTGTACTTTTGCCTCCCATACCTGATTCACCTGCTTCCAACCATTTCAATTGGTTTCTTTTTATTACAATGTTTATTGGATCGACCTGCAGTTCCTCTCTGACCTTATCATTTCTTATTCTGTCCCGCTTTGTGATGCCTTTGACTCTTCTTAAATATTTCATATCCATTGCGTTTATTTTACTTTCCGTTATTTGTGTTAGCACCCAGCTTTCACTGCCGTATGTTAAGATCGGCCTAAAGATTGTCTTATACACTGCCATTTTTGTCTTCATGGTGATTTCCTTTTTGCTGATGAACGCTTTATTCAGGCAGTGATGCATTCGTGACGCGTTACTTATTCTTTCGTTTATTTCTTCATCAGTATTTAAATACATCCACTTGTTCGAGCCTTTGTTTATTTAATTCCATATTCAATTCCTTGTTGTTGTCACCAATGGTCATCACTTTTGTTTTACTTGTTTATTTTCATTCTTCGCTGCCTTAGTTCTTCCTCCCATATTTTTTGATACTGTTGTAATTCATCTTCTTGTCCGCTATAATAACCAAATCGTCCGCAAACACACACTCCGATATTCTTATTGGTTTTAGCTTATTGTATCCTATCTCCATTTTACGTATTTTCTTCTTTGTGGCTTTTATAACATCATCCATTATCAATATAAACAGAGTAGGGCTCAAGACTTCTCCTTGCTTTAATCCATCATTGATTTTAAAGTTGAATTTGATGGAGCCTGTGGTTGATTGACTTGATCAATAAGGTTGATATATAACCCCTTTCCACATTAACTTTTGTAAATTCTGTATACGCATTTCGACAACCAAGTTGTCATCATCAGCAGATAATTTCACTGTACGAAAATCAAACTCCGTACGCGATCCACACCGCTCAAAACCAAGATGTACACTGTGTTTGTTTCACAAAATTTTTTAAAAAATTATTTTTACTTAAACTAACATGCACTACATTGAAAAAGGGAATTACGGTCAAGACAAGTGCCTGCCTGAGATTTATTATATTGTTCCTCCTCTGACATTCAGCAGGGAGAAAAGGGGACGATTGTAAGGGGCCGGCCTCATTATTGTTCACCACATGGTTTAAATTCTTTAAGATGTGCATGCTTTCATACGTGTCTAGTTCTCGATAATTATACACGTTTTTTATCAAATGTAAACAATCCATATTAACACTGTGGTTATTTTCTAATACATGTCTCGCTATACCCGATTTTTCCGGTACAGTTGTTTTTCGCCGTGTTTTACCAGGTGCGACACTTTGAAATTATCTGCTGATGATGACAACTTGGTTGTCGAAATGCGTATACAGAATTTACAAAAATTAATGTGGAAAGGGGTTATATATCAACCTTATTGATCAAATTGATTTTAAACGTATTCGACTGTAAACTTTCTTTCCGTATATAGAATTTATTGTGTTAATAAAGACTTTGTATAGCTCTTGTTAATAATGGTTGTGTCTTTCTGTGTTCCATACTTCTCTTTGCGATACGCGATCAAAATCTTTTTCTAGATCTAGAAACGCTACGTACGCTTGCGTGTTCTTTATTCTAGTTTTTTCAATAAGTTGTCTTATTGTAAACACATGATCCTGGGTACTTCGACCTTTCCTAAAGTCACTTTGTGGTACTGCGGTTAGTAATTTTTTATTTAATATAAATTCGTAAGTTTTAGAAACTATACTTAGCAGTGTGATTCCTCTGTAGTTTGAACATTCTAAACATATTGGCGTATTGGCAGAGTTATACCAATTTTCCAGTCCTCTGGTACTCTTCCTGAGTTCCACGCTTGGTTGAAGATGTTTCTTACTACTTCTAGACCCTCTGGTCTTTAGATTTATTAAATATAATTTACTAAATTTCAAAATAAATTAAGTTCTTATCCATCAAACTAAATTCGGCAATTATTTCGGTGTATTTTTGATCCATATAATTGTTCTTCAAAATACTCTCATCGAGAATATGTAGTGTTTGGTAAATTTCTGAAGAAAACCTTTTGATTTCGAGATTTCTAATTTTGCTGGTAGCATAGCATATTGGTACTTAGCAATCTCTTGCACAAATACTTGCAGAAACTTTGTTTTCAGTTTCATTACGTATATTTTTAAATTATTGAAAAGACATCTTTAACCCTTATGTGCGCACCTAGGTACCCGGGTACCTTTGGCGTTTTCGACCAAAATTTTTTCATTGAAATCGATAATCTGCATGTTTGAAACTTCTTGAGAACTACTAACTTCCAAAAAATTTAGTATTTTTGCGGCTGTACAGTTGAATTTTTTCCTAACTTTTGCGAGAGATCAATTTACTCTTCACACCCTTTAGTGAGCACCAAGGTACCCGGGTTCCTGTACGTGTTTTAAATGAGAATGCGGCCATTATAAGTATACTTTTTGAAGTTGTTAGTAGCTTCGCATAAATAAATAAAAGTCTATATAAAACATAAACGTAAACAACTTATTTCATGATATAGGAAAACAGAAACATAAACAAAAACAAAATCTGAAATTCAATAAATAATAGAAACATAAAAAAGTTACAAATAATGTTTTATTGCAGATCTTTCGAGACTTTGCACGTATATGCCGAGTTTCATTATTATCAAAACGTATACACCGTAATAGCATTCTGAATCTGTTGTATGACATTGCTGCCTGAAACAATGGCAAATTAGTGGGTTTCCACAATTCAGATACATGTTCTCTGTTTAATTCGTGAACACCCGAGTAAATCAAAATACCAAGAAAAGCGTTGAGTTCTTCTTGTCTAAAAGACTCGAATATTTTTTTGTTTTTTTCTCGTTTTTTTATTATATTCTGTTGTAATTTTCTGTCCTTTACGATTTGTTTCTCTAAGGATTATGTCACAAATTTCACTTGACAAAATACTTTTAAATATCTCTTTGGCTGTACACAATTTAAATTTTTGGGCTGTACCCGCACGTTGTCGCAAAATATTTTTTTTACAATCTGGGATCCTTAAAATTGGCTAAGTTGCCAGCAAGTTCCATCTTTATCACGAAGTTCACTTTTTGTCTGAACTTCATCATTTTCATAATCGTCGCTTTTTGCCGAGTCAAACAAATCTTCGTTAACTTCTACAGTACCTGTCAATTCAGTGTCTGAAGCTTCCAATATTATTTCGTTTAGCGGTGGAATATATTCTTCATCGCAATCACAGTGGTTAAAATCTTCACTGTTTTCTAACTCACTTAATATATTATTTATGTCAGTAGAATTAAGTCTTTTAGAACGAACTCTTGCGTTTGAATTCATTTCGTTTGTTTTACGTAAAAAATATTACCTTAGCCGGTCAGAGATATGACGAACCAAAAATAATAATGAACAATATCATTGCCTCCCTGTTTCGTCCAGAACAAAAATGTATTGAACGACAAAGCGAGAGCGCGTCTATCTCGCATGTCGACAAAGTTTGCGTCACGGCTTTTTGCCAATTAAAGAATGTTAAAAGGAATCATTCTATTATTAATAATACCCTATCTACTACATGTGTTTCACGGAATTCACCGATCATCAGACAGATTTGTGTTATTAATGAACGATTCCTTCATAGCATTTATCATATCATTTCGATACAGAAAAATAATAAATAATATTATTGTAAACAATAAAAATAATAAGCACAAAACTACATACAATTTTGTATTTATTCTCAAAGAAGATTCAGCAACTTTATATTCGCACTAAATATGTATAAGGAACGTTCGCTTTTATATACCTGCAGGAAAGAAGCTATTTAATTTAATATTTATCTTACGTAAAAATTTAAATATGTATCTAAAATTTGTAATAAGATGTGTTGCATACCTTCAGGTATAAAGAGAAAATATATATTATACCTATTATCGATCCTATATATATTTCACAACGTTTTAACTAGATATTTAGTGGTAATATGCCTGTTTTCTACGTAACTTCCACATAGGTACCCGGGTACCTTGCAGCGCAATAGAAGGTTTTTTTTGCCACGCCCATAAGTGTTAAATTGAGTCCCATCATAGAGTTGATAGAAAAATAAAATCATACAAATAAAACATTCCTTGGCATGTCTTTTCACTTTTGTCCAGATGTATATCGGTGAGCGTAAATTGAGTCCCAGTGTTCAAATTCAACATACAAATGAAACATTCCTTGGTGTATTAAATATGGGTGCGTAAATTCTCTCTGTCCCAGCGTTACAAATAAGTAGCGTAAATTGAGTCCCATCATAGAGTTGATAGAAAAATAAAATCATACAAATAAAACATTCCTTGGCACTGAATAATTTATTTAGATACAAATTACAAAATTATGTACAATATCTCTCTGTACATACCTATGTATAAAAAACTTACAAATAAGTAGCGTAAATTGAGTCCCATCATAGAGTTGATAGAAAAATAAAATCATACAAATAAAACATTCCTTGGCACTGAATAATTTATTCAGATACAAATTACAAAATTATGTACAATATCTCTCTGTACATACCTATGTATAAAAAACTTACAAATAAGTAGCGTAAATTGAGTCCCATCATAGAGTTGATAGAAAAATAAAATCATACAAATAAAACATTCCTTGGCACTGAATAATTTATTTAGATACAAATTACAAAATTATGTACAATATCTCTCTGTACATACCTATGTATAAAAAACTTACAAATAAGTAGCGTAAATTGAGTCCCATCATAGAGTTGACAGAAAAATGAAATCATACAAATAAAACAGGAAGAACTTTAAAAGATACGTTCTTAACAAATTGGGAAAGAGTAATTTGCTTATTACATACAGCATTCATTGCTTTTCTCAAGTAGGTTTCTTTTGCTCTGATTATTTTAGATTTCTTAGTCGGCTTACTTCTAAGTTGAATGTATGTTTCTGCTTGCATGCCTTTTAACACTTCAATAAATGTATAAATATTAGGGTGTGGGCTGTTAAATTGTCGATTAAGTTTAGCATGAAAGGATTCGCAGGTATTTGTTGTTCTGTTTGTAGAACCCGAAAATTCAGCCCACTCCCGCGGAGGAAATGGTGACTCTTCTGATATAAATGTTTCCAATACATAATCGCAAAATTCAGTTAGTTGCTGGTCTTTGGGAAGTACAACTTTTATATAGTTAGTGAAGACTGTTGATACATCTTCAGTATTTAAAAATAGAAGTCCAAAAAAGAATTTAAGAAAACTCGCCTTTTCTGATTTTGACCTATACTGCCGCGATAGACCAAGAGACTGAATTTTGCGATGCCAACTTTGACCTAGATGAAAACAACATCATTTAATTGTTGTTTCCGGTAGCATCGATTGCACGGCTATATGTATCGCTTTTTCAAAGTCAATAAAAATGCTTATTGGGGAAAATGTTAGTCCTACATTTAAACAGTAATTTATAAGGTTAGTAAAACAACTTATATAAGTTTCCGCAGTTTTACCGGGTACCAGAAAAAATGCAAGGGGTACATACGAATTATTGTTCAAGGCATGAAATGTAAATAATTGATAAAAATACTTAGGACAGGACCATCTACATAAACATTGCACGCACGACATAATGTTTCTAGGTTATTCTTTATCGAAAATCCAACTACTTTGGAATTGGAATCATTGATGATTAAGAAATCTTCGTTTGCGTTAGTCTTGATTTCCATACTTTCTAGCGTAGAAAGGGTTTCTTCCAAGATTTTAGGTTGTACATGCTCAGATTTTCGGCCGTTTTGCATGTTTCTTTTGATTAACAAAATATCGGTGCGTGTAAGTGAATCGATGTCACCCTCTTTTAGAGCAATGTGCAGAAGTTTGGTAGGTCTGGGGCAAATATCTTCAGCGGCTTTCCATTTTAGATTATTGCTTAACTTTTGACGTAGTTCATTTTCTTTCACTTTTTCGTGATTGTGATCCGAAGGAAATTGGAAAATGTCTTGATTTTTCCCCAATTTCAAAAAAGATTTGCACGTGCTTTTGCAACACACCCACCGATCAATTTCATTTGCCAATGATTTGTGGAAACGATATTTGTATGCTTGTAGGACAAACAGGGGTCTGCCTTTTTCACTTTGAATCACTTCCATGTTGAATAAACACAAACAATAACACACTACACGAATGTTAACGAGTAACAGCAAGCAGAACATAAAAATATCTAAAGTGCACCACCAAGCCTTATGCTACCCTTACTCCTCATTTTCCTTTTCCCGAAAAAACATAGTTACCATATAATTAGAAATAATTAGAAACGATCAGTGAGTTGGGATTAGTGCAGGTACTTGGGACTCAATTTACCTAACGCTTCAACGACAAACGAGACTCGATTTACGTACTTTCTAAAGTAATTAGGAAGATATCGGTCTCAATTTACATCGACCCATGTACATATATGATACCCTCGTTCTGCATAATTAAAAATTTCTTCTCACGTAGGACCTTAAAATATAAAACTATATTATATAGCAAATATTATTGCAATTAAGAAAATGTCTTGATATACTTAAATGTAATTTATTCATTCAAGTTTTCCTTAGGAAAAACTTTAAACAAAAAAATTTTTGTAGTTTATTTGTATAAAATTAAAGTAAACATGAAAATAAAATTATACAAATGTAAGTAGGTATACTTACGTTATTTCTACAAGCTCTGCAAAATACTTTATTTTATGGAGTCTGTACAATCTTTTAACTAGGAGTGCTCTAAAGTTTTACTTTCGCCACGTCGCAGTTAGCGTATAAAGTACTTATAATAAACGAAAAGCAACAGATGAGTTAGTTTTGATTCTGGCATAGGATTGTTGGTCCCTCTAGCTCTTGATTATGAGTAGCTCATATTTCGTTATAACTTATTTTATTAACTATAACTGATTTTAGATGGACATGTATTAAAATGAAAGATTTCGTAGAATCTAATATTCGTGAAAATATTTGTAAGACGAAAAAAATGTTATACCTAGATACTCAATTTTTAACTACTTTGTCACCTTCCGGAATGTTTAGGGAGAAATTTGAGGTTTACAGAAAATATGCACAAACATGCAATATTTCGTCAAATACAAAGGATACTAGGAAAGTTTGCTATATGTTTGTTTATTTAATTTTTTAAAAGTAATTTCATCATTTTCTATCCACCGAAACCAATCTTTAAAACAGTTCTGCCAAGTTTCACTAGGGAGTAAAGTACACTCGTTGTTCCAAGCCTGCAGAAGGTCCTCATCACTGGAAAACCGCCTGCCTTTTAGATTCATTTTCACATGCGGGAACAGTGCAAGATTTGGACTGTAGGGAGGGTGCTCGAGTAGTTTCAATCCTGACGTGGTCAAATATTCGGTGCAATCTTTGGTGCGGTGAGCTGAAGCATTATCGTGATGAAGGAACCAGGTGTCTAGTCTTGGCTTTAGCCCAATAACTTTAGGCACGTATTGTTCAGTGTACCACTTAGCTGTGACTGTGTTCTGTGTGTCCAAAAGGACGCGTTCTACAATTCCACTCGATTTAAAAAATACAGCTATCATTTTCTTCTTTACATATCGGGATTTTCTGGCAACTACTGGTGTGTCCTCATCATCAAAGACCCAAACTTCGTTTTTAGCTTTGGCCGGTACATCGTAATAGTACAGCCAAGTCTCGTCACCTGTCACGATGTTGTTCACATACCGAGATTGTCCCTTATTAAACTTTTTTAGCATCTCCCGGCACCAAGTCACACGTCGTGTCATCTGCTCTTCAGTCAGTCGATGCGGCACCCAGAGAAAACAAAGTTTCTTCACGTGCAAATGATCATGCAGAATCGAACAAATTTGCTGATGCATTTAGGCCTGAAGTACCCCCTATCTGTTGGTAGGTCACTCGCCTGTCCTCGCCAAGCATTTTCCTCACAGTAGTAACGTTTTCCTCCGCAACTGACGTTCGTGGCCTTTCCGGCCTCTGAGCATTCTCCACAGTTAAATTTCCCCTTTGGAATTCTATAAACTACTTGAATTCGTTGTTCGATGTGAATAAACATCACCAAGAGTCATTTCTTCGAAGCACTGGTCTATGTTTAAACCACGCACGAAATTATAACGCAAATCTGGCCTTATCTCATTTCGCGACCACGATGTCATCGCAAACACTATACACTCTCACTGCTAATGAAGAACTGAGCCCATCGACATGGCGCGGCGGCTACTATGCATGTATGAACATGTCTCAACATGCAGCAATAATCCTACGATTCATTATTGCGTCATATTGCAAAACTTTCCTAGTACCTTTTGTACGCATCAAGTAGAAGAAATATACAAATTTTGCCTATTTGGCTCCCCTGCTAACAAAAAAAAAAACATAAACCTAACAAACACAATATTCGTAAAATTTATAATGAATGCATTAGTACTATCTTTGAAAACTAAGAAACTGTCTTAAATTAAGAAAATTTTAATGGAGATTGCAGTTGATTCAGTTAATCAAAAAAGATCAATGAAACTCTTTGCCACATCAATGTTCGTATTTTGTACATGTATTTCGACAACTAAGTTGTTATTATCATCAGATAATTCATCACAGTGACGCGGTAAAGATCGCGCAGGATAATACCTCATAAACACCAAATACGCACTGATTTATTTCACATGGTTTCAAATATTTCCAAATTTTAAAACTAATATTTAATCTAAAGAACCTCGTCTTCCACTTATGAACCCTTTTGTTTAATGGTCGTCTTTTCTAGGAAGTCAAAGAGACAAGAATATATTATCGGACTCTTATTCGTGTTTAACGCATAGTTTTTGTTCTCCGCAATGCATATGTTTTCATAGCTATATAATTCACATTAATTAGTTATATTTTTAATTAAATGTAGACAATCCGCGGCGACATTATGATTATCTTTTCTAGCGTGGTTCGCTAAACTTGATTTCTCAGGTCAATTAAACCTAATGTGCGCCACATGTTCTTTATATCGGGTTGTTAACGATCGTTTAGTCTGACCGATGTATTGTTTCTTATAACTTAGGCATTTAATTCGTAAATTCCCGATTTCGGATTTAACTCGACTTTATCTTTAGCCGTTCCCAGGGGAGAGCTAATAGACCTCTCGAACAATTTTTCGAAGACGGAGAAATTCTAGTGTCGATTCGAAGTAACGTCATTATTTCTTTCGGTATCTATTCCAGAAAATTTAAAATATTTAGAAAATTTTTCTATAGAAATAGAATTGAACCGAAAAAAGTAAATAAATATTTGCAATCGACAACGCTATGCATGTCCTAAAATTGTTTCCAATTAGCAGGTAAATTCTATAAACAAAAACAAGAAACTGAAATGAAGTTACGATGTTACAATTAAACGTAAAGCAAAATATTTTCTAAGCGTATGAATTAGTTTTTTTTAAGTTTTGCGTAGTGGGACATAGAAAGCGCTACTATCAAATGTCACTACTAAAAATTAACCTCCGTCTTTAGTTAACCTAAATCAAAAGTTTCAGTGTGATACGTGTAGTGTTGTGGCAATAGTTTTTAATAATTTTCGAAGACAATTATTTCAACAAGAATGCCTCGTCGAATTTACATTAGTCAACAATTTCTGGTTCGTATGAAGAATTCAAACGTGGACGGATTAGTCTTAGCGACGATCCAAGGGCCGGTTGGTTTGGGCGAAGTGAAAAAAAGCCGACAAAAGTCATCTGTTCTATTCCTTCAAAAACGCAATTTTGACTGTGCCAACAAACAAGTGGAACAACTGCTTCCAGAGCTGGTTCGTGCGCATGCAAAAGTGCATTAATCTTCGTGGAGAATACTGTCGACTGTTTTATTACAATTTCATATGCAAAATTTAAAAGACGACCCACTCATACGTATATGTCTTCCAATTTTTCTGTATCAAAGTAACTTTTCCCGTAACTTTTTGAAAATTAAACCTTTAGTTATTTTAATTTTATAATTCATGTTTATTACATTACATTTTGGTTTGAATTAATGCTAATCATGTGCACGTGTAGGTAGGTTACTTTTAAAGGTAAGAGACTAATGTACTTAAACTTCTTCGTCGATTCAAATTTAGTTTGGATGGTGAAAAACGAAAGCTATTAGCATACCGTCAGATGGCGTGAGATCTGGCAAATAAGTAGGATATGAACAATCTATATCACAGGAAAGTACGAGATTTCCAAAATTCGGTTGAAGGGAATTCTCTCGTCGAAGCATATGAATATGTAGCTTCATTCTGTTGAATAAAGACTCAGTATACTGCACAGCAAATTACTACACGCTCAGTATGAAATGATTTCTCTACGATCATATTTGTCGGTTGATAAAGCCATTCAGATGTACATCGTAAATCATTGTTAACAGTGAAGCACAATGTACAACTCTCGCAAGCCTGTCCGGTCTACATTTATTAGAGAGAACACCTTATTTTCTTAAATATTCTCTCTCTCCGAATTCTATTAGCATGCCTCTAGAAGTAGTGAGATCAGGATATGAAAACTCTAAATCACAAGAAATTACGAGATTTCCAAAATTCGCATGAAGAAAATTTCCTCGACGTAGCATATGTATATGTAGCTTCATTCTGTTGAATAAAGACTCAATATCTCGGTACGTAGACTTCCGCGGTCGTGGTCCATGCTATCTGCTTCTGGGTTTCCGGGCTGGAACCGCGTCACTAGTATATCTGCCGACGTTTCAAAGATCCGAGATTCTAGCCCATAAAGTCCTGAAATCTGACCCCACCATCGTTGTACTCAGAGCTGATAAAGGTAACGCCACTGTTGTCTTGGACAGTGATCAGTACGAGCTTAAAATACAAACTCTTCTCCAGGACGGCTCGTATAAACTTCTTAAGCGAGATCCCACCTCACGAATAGAACGTACCATCATATCATCTATCAAAACCTCTTCTATCCCTACCGATTCTCACAGAACCTTATTACCCAGCGACTCCAAAGCTCCAAAACTGTACGGTCTCCCAAAAATTCACAAACCCAGCATTCCTCTGCGTCCCATAGTGAGTACCATAAACAGTCCCACTTATAAATTATCTAAATATCTCTCGAACATTCTCAAACCTTACACCGGCAATAGTGATTCTTTTATTAAAAATTCCAAACATTTTGTCCAAAGACTAAATGGCCTAACGGTCCTCATGATCTACTAGTTAGTTTTGATGTCGAATCTTTATTCACCAGAGTTCCTATACCCGACACTATCCAAATAATCCGTCAAATCCTTTCCACTGACAACCAACCTGATGATTTGGCCAACCTGGTGAATACTTGTTTAACCTCCACCTATTTTCAGTTCCGTGGTAATTATTATGAACAAGCATCGGGTGCAGCTATGGGGTCTCCTCTCTCTCCTGTTGTCGCTGACATTTTTATGGAGGCATTCGAACAACAAATTCTTCACTCTTGTGACCAAAAACCAAAATGTTGGTTCAGATATGTGGATGACACCTTCGTTATTTGGCCCCATGGTCGGGATTCCTTGAACAACTTCCTCGTTTTCTTAAATTCACAACACGATTCCATAAATTTCACCATGGAGATTGAATCTGAAGGTTGCCTTCTCTTCCTCGACGTCTTGGTAACTCGTCATCTGGATGGTTCACTAGGACATTCAGTGTATCGCAAACCCACACACACTGATCGGTATCTCAATGCCCTCTCCCATCATCATCCTGCCCAGAAACAGGGCGTTATCAATTCCTTAGTCCAAAGAGCTGTCAACATATCTGACCAGCATTCTATATCCCAGGAATTAAGTCACGTTACCAAAGCTCTTATAAATAATAATTTCTCCAACCATAATATTCAGCGAACCATAGATCGACATCTTAATCCCAAAATCTCACAACTTAATACACAGCTTACATCATCTCCCCCCCTCTCTAAAGCCCACCTACCCTATATACAAGGTGTTACTGACCGCATCAGTAGGGTTCTTCTCAAAAACAACATCAAAACCATCTTCAAACCCCATTCCAAATTATCTGACCCTTTTTCCGTAAAAGACCATGTTTCTTTAGAATCAGCTGGTGTGTACAGGATTCCTTGTTCATGCGGCAGGGCATATATTGGTGAAACAAAGCGGTCTGTCGGCACTCGTGTTTCTGAACATGAGCGTTGTACTAGGTTGCTGCGCATAGCCGGTTCTGCACTTGCCGAGCATAGACTGGAAACCGGGCACCATATTCAGTTTAATTCAACCAAGATCCTATCCCGCACTAACCACTTCTATGGTCGCAAAATCCGTGAAACTATAGAGATCTTTAAGCACCCCAATAATCTTAACCGCGATGATGGCTACCCCCTACATAACGCTTGGCAATCCTGCATCTCTAATCGACCCAACCGTAACCGTAACGCTCCATTGACCCATGACCCATTATCCATATATAAACACGTCCCCCATCGACTTACACCAGTTTCAGTGCAGTAGTTCAGCCCTGAAGATGTCCCATACAAATGGGTACGAAACGTCGGCAGATATACTAGTGACGCGGTTCCAGCCCGGAAACCCAGAAGCAGATAACTCAATATCTCATTAGAAGACGCTGCACAAGTTGCTATGTGCTAAGTATGAAATGATATTCTCTACGATCATGTTTGTAGATTGATAAATCCATTCGGATGGACATCGTAAATCATTGTTAACAGTGAATGTACAACTTTTGCAAGCTTGTTATAACATTCTCCTGGTAGACGTTTGACTAGAACTAATAAGATATTGCCTGAAGACCTCTCTTTTGAGACTGAGAGCCCTTCTTGATTCGTGTTAGTTATCACAATGGACAGCCGGTGCTGCTTTTATGTTGTTTTAGGATACTTCTCATGCATCTAAATTTTTAAATGACCTTTAGTAAATTCTTATTAATTGGTGCTGCCTTCTCAAATGTCCTTCACAAAGTATAAAAATGGCCTTAAGGCATTTAATGTGCTAGTGTTTGTTCAATATATTTTACCAATTTTGGCTCTGATAATCTGAGTACTAGCGATGCCGTTCACATTCATTGTCAATCAACGACTAATAATGACGCAAATATTATGTGAAATTTCGAGAGCTAACGCAGTCACACTATCGATTCGAATTAAATAAGTACTGAGAATACTAGGCCATATAAATTGAAACATGTAGTGTTGTAAAAACAGTTGTAATTATAAATAAGAATAGGAGTGGTATTTCATTGAGAAAACCCTAAATCATTTACTGCTTGGCGATCATATAAAAATTGTTAAATGTTGACTGGGAAATCATGCCGCATGAATGATATTCGTATTCGTCGAATGGTCAGGTTATTAGTTGATTCGGTGGCTTTATAATAAATATATGTATGTAAATATATATATAATGGGTGTTTTTTAAGCTGCATCAGAACTATCGATATCGATAACTATGGTTTGATAGCTGATAATGTCAAACTGTATTGACATTTCTATTCAGTAAAGTTCGGCAAGTCATCATGAATCGGTTAACGCCAGAACAACGCTTTCAAGTTGTGGAAATTTACTTTGAAAAAATAAATCTGTTCGCAAAGTTCATAGAGCACTTCGTCCATTTTACGATCAACATAATCGGCCTAGCGAGCAAGCTATTCGTGTAGTTATTGATCGTTTTCGCACTAATTTTACTCTTCTCGATTCAAATCCATCAACAAGACAAATAAATATGCGTACCGAAGAGAATATTGTTGCTGTAGCGCGAAATATTGAAGAAGTCGCCGAAATATCGATTCATCGTCGTTCTCAACTTGTTGGCCTTTGTCCTTCGACTACGTGGAAAGCTTTACGTAAGGATCTTGGCTTACGTATCTATAAAATACAGCTCGCGCAAGAATTGAAGCCAAACGACTAACCTTTGCGTCGCATTTTTGCTGATTGGGCTCATTTGAAACTGGCCGAAGACGAGCATTTTAATCAAAGAATTGTGTTTAGTGATGAAGCTCATTTCTGGTTAAACGGCTACGTCAATAAGCAAAATTGCCGTATTTGGAGCGAAGACAATCCTCAAGCCGTTAACGAATCACCATTACAACCATTAAAATTGACTGTTTGGTGCTGTTTACACGCTGGCGGCATCATCTGTCCTTATTTCTTTCGAAATGAGGACGAAGCTGCCGTTACTGTGAATGGCGAGCGCTATCGAGCCATGCTGACTGAATTTTGGCACTTACCATACAGCGCACTTAACAATCGATTTATTGCAAAATCAATTTGCTGACAATTTTAATTCCAGAAGTAGTCCAGTTTACTAGCCCCCTCGTTCGTGCGATTTAACGCCTCTGGATTACTTTTTACGGGGCTATGTTAGGTCATTGGTTTATGCCGACAAACCAGCAACTCTCGAAGCATTGGAAGCCAATATTCAAGCCACCATTGATGCCATACGGCAAGACTTATTGGAAAGAGTAGTCAAAGACTGATCGAATGGACCATGTAACTCGTAGCCGCGGCGGACATATGCCGGAAATCATATTTAAAAAATAAATGCCATTAAATTATCTACCAGATTATAATAAAAAAAAATTCATTCCAACAATATTAATATCTTGTATTTTGAGTTCTCGAGCTCTTAAAAAAACACCTATATATATATATATATATATATATATATATATAATATAACAATCTAAATGGAAAAAATTCAATTTAATGTTCTTAGACAACTTAAACAAAAATGAGGAATGGATTCTATTAAAAAATAGGCTAGAAAATATACCTTATTATTATTAAAAACTAAAATTTTTAGTTCCGAACACAATCGAAAAGAAATTAAAAAAAAGTCATTAACATTTTGTGTTTTTTATTCATAATAATAGACAACAATTTCTGTAAGAGACACATTATTTCTATTACATTATGCAGATGGTGCATTGGATAGTTTACCAGAGAATAGAATTACATCTGTATCATTCAAACGAACGGTAAGATAGAACATAAACGGATGATTCGCTAAAAACATTTCTACGGGTGGTACGTTGGCGGGACCTGTCGTCACTACAGCTAAAATAGAATTAAACTATATGTAATTAAAAACAAATTAACGGTGAATTTTGGT
>JAVIWB010000962.1:0-191212 GCA_031893035.1 Dermolepida albohirtum | reverse complement strand
CCATCATCCGCTACAATAAGTAGATGGGTAAATGAATTTAAACGTGGTAGAACAAGCTGTGTTCATGAAGCGCGCTCTGGAACACAGAAAATCGTGACTTCTAAGGAAATGATTATAAAAATCCATATTATTTCGCAAGATCGACGACTCAAATTGAGAGAGATGGCAGACATGGTAAACATTTCAACAGAACGCGTACACCACATTTTAACGAAAGAATTGGGCCTTTCCAAGCTTTCGGCAAGATAGCTACCGCGATTGTTTACGACTGATCAAAAGTTCACTTGTTTGCGCATTTCCACTGAGTGTTTGGACCTTTATAAGCGAAATCCGGTTGATTTTTGTAGGCGATTTGTTACTTGCGATGAAACTTGGATACACTACAGTACATTCGAAACTAAACAACAGTCGAAACAATGGTTAGAACGTGGTTCTGCACCTCCAAAGAAAGCGTAAACCACTTTATTGGCAAACAAGGTGATGGCATAAATTTTTTGGGATTCAAAGGGCATTTTGCTCATTAATTACCTTCAGAAAGGCGCCACAATAAACGGGCAATATTATGCAGAACATCTACAAAAATTAAATGTTGAGATTCGTGCTAAACGGCCAGGAATGGCAAAGAAAAAGATTCTGTTTCACCAAGACAACGCTCCCTCGCATACCAGCACAGTTGCGATGTCCAAAATCCACGAGTTGCATTTCCAATTAGTACCGCATGCGCCTTATTCGCCGGATCTAGCCCCTTCCGACTTCCACCTTTTTCCAAAATTGAAAACGGCACTAGGTGGAAAGAAATTTTAGTCTAACGACGAGCTTATCATCTTCGTAAATGAGTATTTTGCAAGCCTTCCGGAATCGCATTTTAGAGATGGCATAAGGACATTGAAGCACCGTTGGAATAAATGTATTGCTCTTTTAGGAGAATATATTGAAAAATAAAAATTATTTTGTATTTAAAAAATTCGTTTTTCTTTTCCATTCTCACTACTTGTTAAACTACCCTCGCATCTATTTTTCAAATCTTGATTCAAATTCACGTTTATCTACAATATATATATATATATATATATATATATATATATATATATATATATATATAGCAGTCATTTGGTAGTTCTAATATTAGTAATAAATTTTAGATGCCACATAGATCTATCTACCAAAAAAAAAAAACGCAAAAAAATAGTTTAACGCTTACTTTGCTACACTTTTAAGAACGCGTCCGACAAAATTTAAAAATAATATTTTCAAAGTAATGACAAATGCAGAAGACATAACACGCCGACAAGAAGCGACTCATACCCCGAATTTTTCACCAAAACAGTGCGCGAGGCATAGTTTCGAAAATAAACCGAGACGCCGGCCACAAAATTTCGCCTTCCTTTCTTTTTCGTGCATAGCGAGCAGTGATTCACGCGCGTTCATTTATCAATGACAAGGCGACGAATAAACAGTTTGTTATTATAATTTTCGAATATTTGGCATCGGCTTCGACGTCTGTACGTACACCCGCTTTGTCGGCGCGCATCTCAACGAACTGAAAGATTACAATGCATGCACTTGGTTGTTTCATTTTGTTCTTTGAAAGAGTTAATTATGACGTAAGAATAATGGACACTTACATCGTATTAATGAGACGACGTCGGTGTGTGTGGACGACATGACGTTTTCTCCGTTTACCTGTAAATAAGAATGAGGTGTTCGTTAGTGGCACAATTATTTTATGTGATTTTGTAATCAGTATTTAAACAAACAGAAAGTTTTAAATAAACAGTTGGTATATTCAGAATAAACACGAAGACAATAATAATAATAATACTAATATTTGCATAAGAAATTGCTGCAATAAAAATTTCGTACTGCACGAGAGATTAATATTAAGTTAAATGTTATGTACACTACCGTCCATATTAGTTCGGATATCTAGTGAAGTTTAGTGAACTCTAATGTAACTGCATTTAAATATAAATAATATATTTACATTAGGTTCTTTACGAGATCTACAACGAACCAATTGCAGGCAAATATACAACCGTGCTCAGATGTATTAGACACCCCAGGTAAAAACCCTTATTCTCGGTATTATTCAAGTCTGACGGAAATTAACCATAAAAATAGTTAATGGTATTTACAGAAATGCGTTTTTGAATACCCTAGTTAATCCCCTATTGAAAAGAATAGGTGGAAAGGGGAAATTGTGGATTTTAGAAATTTAGTGTCATTCTAGCAGTATGTGAGCAACGTGCGCTTGTGAGCTTGTGGTAGAGATCAATTAGATTATCCCATTTTTTCACGTTGTGTCAGTTATTTGTTGAAGAAAAATGCCTAAAACACGCGAGTTGTCGGTAGGGGAACGCGCCCAAATAGTGCTACTGCATTCCCAGAAGTTATCAATAGCTGCAATTGCAAAAAAAAGAAAATGTTCGCGATGTGCAGTCCGTACAACCATTAGTCGCTATCAGGAGAGTGGATCGTTTGTTAACAGACCAAAAAGTGGCAGAAAACCCTGTACCTCGATTAGAGAAGAAAGAATTTTACAAAGACTGGCTCTCAGTGATAGGTTGATCATTGAAACAGCTCGCTAGTGAGCTGAAACAACGTTATCGCGTAACAGTTTCTGCGCAAACAGTGAGAAGGTGTCTCCAGCGTGCTGGTTTACGAGGGTGTAAAGCGCGACGTAAACCGCTTTTAACTGACGCTCATAAAAAGAAGCGGTATTTATGGGCCAAACAACATGAAAATTGGACAATCGAGAAGTTTTCGAAGATTCTTTGGTCTGATGAATCGAATATCGAGGTATGTAAGAACATCTTCATGACTTACATTCTTATCGTTTTATGCAATTCAGTCTACATGTAACATTAAACAAAATTAATCCTATCTAAGTGCTAACTTTCTTCTTTTGCCTAGCAGCTTTGTGGACTACCTGGGACGCTATACGTTCGGCGTAGGCAAAGAGAAGCTTATGAACCACAATGTATCATTCCCACAGTAAAATTTGGAGGTGGTAGTATCATGGTTTGGGGTTGTATGTCTGCATACGGTGTTGGAGAAGTGTACCTGCGCGATGGACGGATGAATAGCCAACGCTATTTAGCCATGTTGGAGGAAGTATTAGAACCGTCTGTGCTAAAACTATTCGACCAGGATATTCCACAATACATTTTTCAGCAAGATAATGCGCCCTGCCACAAATCGGGAGCTGTAATGCGTTGGTTCGAGGAAAACACAGTGGAGGTATTGGATTGGCCGCCACAAAGTCCCGATTTGTCGCCCATTGAAAATTTGTGGCGTATCTTAAAAACTAAGATCGCGGAACATAAATGCCTGTCAAAAGCAGAATTATCAACAAAAATTCACGAAATCTGGGCTGCAATACCACCGGCAGAGTGTTACAATTTAGTAGCAAGTATGCCTCGACGAGTGCGAGCTGTCATTAAGGCCAAGGGCGGAGCGACAAAATATTGATAAATTGTACTATATTACTAAATAACACTTTGTACATAATTTTCACAACAGTTTTATTTTCCTCACCTTTCTTTTGACTAAACTATATATGTATGTATATACATAAATTCGTAAGGTGTCTAATACATTTGAGCATGGTTCTATATCTATTAAAGCACCTACGAATAACTATTATATTTTATGACTTGCGGCGGTAATTAATGGAATAATTCGCCAAGATTCTTCTTGAGATAATATTGCAAACAAAACACGAAACTCACCTGCCCTCATCTCAAAGAGTCTTGTGTACCGAAATATGCAATAGTTTTCAAAGAAACTTGCTAGCGTGCGCATCCCTGATAAGATCGTTTTTATGTGAACTTAAAATGCCGAGAGGAAAACCAACAAGTTGAGAAAAACGTTCTGTAATTATTGCTTTTCATCAAGGTTATTCGGTGCGTCAAATTTCCGAAAAGACACATGTTAATAAATCAATTGTTAGTGGTATTATTCGGCGACATCAATTCACGGGCAGTTTAAGAAATCCGGCACGTTCAGGTCGTAAGCGAATAACATCTCATATCGACGATGAGCGTATAAAATTGCTGAGTAAACGAAATAGGAGACTGACAGCACCTGTAATCGCCGTATAAATGAATCGCGATCGTGCAAGAAAAATTTCTATTACTACGGTAAAAAGAAGATTAAAAGCTGCAAATCTTCACGGCCGCATTACTGTAACTAAACCCTTACTTCGATGGGCACACAGACATTGAACACTGGATGACTGGAAAAGGGTCCTATGGACTGATGAATCAAACGACAATCGAGGCGTGTTTTTGTAAGAAGGCCAAGTGGTCAAAGAATGCTGTAGGATTGTATAGTGCTAATCGTCAAACAAGGAAGAAGTTCTGTACTTGCTTGGGTCTGTTTTTGCTACGACGGCACGGCAATTTGGAGCGAATCGAGGGTATTTTGCGAAAGCAGAGTTATTTAGAAATATTGCAAGAAAATGCAATACCATCGGGCCAATGTTTGATCGGTGAAAATTTTCTGTTTATGTAGTACAACGACCCAAACACTCAACGGTAATATGTAAGAATTTCGTAAATAACGAACAAAAAAATAATACCTTACAAATAATGAGATGGCTACCGCAAAGCCCCGACCTAAACCTCACAGAATTGTTATGGGCTGAATTGGACAGGAGGGTCCGAAAAGTATGTCCTACCTAAACAAATCACTTGCGGAACATATGGCAAGAAGAATGGAATAGTGTACCGAATAGAATCCTTGAAAAACTCGTGAAACGGATGCCTCGAATTCTTCGCACAAAAGGGGGTTTCTTCAATCAGCGGAATGTTTAAAATATCTTTGTTTATTTAAGGCTAGAATTACTTTCATTTTTATTGTTATACTTTATAAACATTAGTTTAACCCTTTTTTTAAATTTGAATCTCGGAACTAATATGGACAGTAGTGTATGTAATTACTCCTGCTGAGAGAAGATAATACTGAAACTGATTTTTTCAGTTTCAGTGCAGTAGTTCAGCCCTGAAGATGTTCCATACAAATGGGTACGAAACGTCGGCAGATATACTAGTGACGCGGTTCCAGCCCGGAAACCCAGAAGCAGATAGCATTCATTAGAGAGCCTTGTAAGATCCAAATTAAACAGAATTTACAGCAACACAAACAAAAGTGTGGTATTGATTAATTTAATCAACAACAGTCTCCATTAAAAATTTACCCTGCAGGGTAATGTCTGTTTAGAATTTTATTATTTACGTATACCTTCCCTAGTTTATTTGATTAACTACAATATTATTAATAGATTCTTTTATATTGTATATATATATATATATATATATATATATATATATATATAAAATGTCGTTGCATTGGAGACTTCACATAAGGACATTATTTTTATTATTATACTTCTGTAAACATTTCTCAGAAATATGTTTTCTTGTGTAATGGAAATATAAAGCAGGTTTTTATAATTTTAATATTAGAATTTTACTTACACCAATATACAATCAATGCACAATCAAAATGTAAGAGGTTTGAACTCCAAGACCCATGCTTTCTATAATAACTTAATTAACCTGTTTAGTAATCTAGTATTAGGTGCGCAACTCACTGTTTTCCAAGAAATGGCTCCAGTAGTAAGTGCTGGTCGATTGTGACACATTAGTGACTTTGTTTTTGCGTCATATACTTTTGGTTGTGTGAAAATGTCTGATTTTGTGCCAAATAATCGTCATTTGCTGTAAGTGTTGCTTTTCTTCTTTCATTCGAAGAAAACAGCGGCTGAAGCGCATCGACAACTCCAAAGAGTTTACGGAGATGCTGTTCTAAGTGAAACAACGTGCCGTGATTGGTTCCGTCGCTTCGAAGACGGTGATTTCGATGTTGACGACCGTTCGCGTGAAGGAAGACCAAAAACCTTCGAAGACGCTGAATTGGAGGCATTGCTCGATGAGGATCCGTGCCAAACGCAAAAAGAGCTTGCGTCAGCATTAGGAGTTACCTGCCAAGCCATTTCCCAGCGATTGCATGCGTTGGGAATAATTCAAAAATAATAATTCACAATCGGAACTTTGAAGCCAAGAGACGTCGAGCGTCGTTTTTTCGCCTGTGAACAACTGCTCCAGCGGCAAAAAAAGGAAGGGTTTTCTTCATCGCATCGTTACGGGTGATGAAAAATGTATACATTACAGCAACCCAAAAAGAACAAAATCATAGGGACTGCCCGGTCATGCTTCTACGTCGTCGGTTCGGCGGAATATTCATGCTGCGAAGGTTTTGCTGTGTATTTGGTGGGACCAGGGCGGTGTTATTTATTATGAGCTGTTGAAATCGACCGAAACCATCACTGGGCAACGGTATCGAACTCAATGATGTGATTGAGCCGAACACTGCGCGAAAAGCGGCCACAATATGAGCAGAGGCACGAAAAAGTGATTCTACAGCATGACAACACTCGGCTCACGTTGCCAAACCCGTTAAAACCTACTTAGGAACGCTCAAATGGGAAGTCCTACCCCACCCGCCATATTCCCCAGATATTGCGCCGTCCGATTATTACTTGTTCCGTTCGATGGCACATGGTTTGGCTAATCAGCAGTTCCGCTCATATGAAGATATCTCGAAATGGCTTCATTCGTGGATAGCATCAAAAGACGAACACTTCTACCTTGACGGTATTCGAGCTCTGCCAGAAAGATGGGAAAAAGCTGTCGCTAGCGATGGGCAATATTTTGAATGATTCGTTTGTAAACATTTTTTCACAATAAAGTTGCATTTTCATCAAAAAAACAGCGGAAGCTTAGTTGCGCACCTAATATTACTCACTGAAACATGGCTGAATTTACAAATTGCTATAATGTTGTTCGCAAGAATAGAGACTTTGGCATCCTTAATCACACTAGGGGTGGGGGTGTCTTGTTGGCGATTATGCACGATATGCCTTTTCGCAACATGGATACGACCCATATTCAGATGTTGGTCCCACTTGTTGATTTATTGGTATGTAGTTTTTTGTGGCTGGAACTCCTGTTATTATTGCTCTTGTTTATGTACCACTTGATGCCTCATCTGATGAATTGGAGCTTTTCACTTCTGCTTTAGAGATTCTGTTGCTGAATAACTTGGTTATTCTAATAGGGGACTTTAACCTACCTAATTTCTGTCTTGGTGATGATCATCAGTGTAACAGGACGCTTATATTCAAAAACTTTATTGACATCCTTGATGCCAAGCAATTGAATAACGTACTTAATGTGAATGGCAAGAGACTTGATTTGTTTTTTTCTAATATTATCTCCCCTTGTCTTATTCAGCGGTCTGACTGCCCGGTTGTAGATGAGGACCCGTACCACCTCAGCTTGGAGATACTATTCCACTCGCTGTGTGCACCTTCGGCAGGAAATTTTCCTTCGGCGAGTAATGTTAGGTATAACTGTACAAGGCTGATTATCGTACTTTATATGATTGTTTGTTGGGAAACAACTGGTCCTTCTTGGAGGGCCATGATAATGTAAATGATGAACAGGATGGCGCTACACCTAACTTTGCACACGAATCAATTGATTTCTTAAGAGCACAATTTCCTAGACGTGTAATCTCAAGAAATGGCGATGTTAATTGGCCACCAAGATCATGTGATTTGACACCGTTAGACTACTTTCTTTGGGTTATGTGAAAAGCCAGGTTTGTAAAAACAATCCACAATCAATTCCTGCTTTGAAAGACGAAATTATTCGTGTCATTGGTGAGATAGAGCCTCAATTATATCAAAATGTCATTGAAAATTTCAAAGAGCGGACGTCTGTGGAGCTGCAAGGGGAAGCCGTTTGGCAGATATTATTTTTCCCATATAAATGTTATAACTGATACTTCAATTACCAATAAAAAGTTTTTGAAAGTGAAGGCAAATTATGTGTTTTATTTATTCTTTGAAAAAACCGCGAAATTTGAAACAGCTTCTATAAGATACAAGATAATTTTAAGAATCTATAAAAAAATTAATTTTTTTATTAATATGCCCCAATAATGTTTAAATGATTAAACAACACAATTAATATATCATATGAAGGAGTTTTTCTTATATAAGAACGTATTAATCATTTTTACATTACTTCTTATGGGAAAGGTTGGTTTGGTATACGCCCTATTCGGTACAAGTCCAAACATCAGGAACTAATTAAGGTCGTATACCGAGATTCCACTATATATTAAAATATAAAATATACAAACAATGTGTTCTTTTTGGTAGAAAATTGATAAACCTTATGCAATAAAAAGTAAATCTTATTCAATTGATAAGCGACTTATTTAATTCTTTAAGGTAAAAATTTTGAAAACAGAATACTTCAGAACTTTCTGTGTACTGCATTATTCTATTTTACATCCCGTGTATAGTATTACAAAATACTCACCTCCATAATCTTGTCGCCGGAGTGAAGGCCTGCCTTCTCCGCCGCACCTCCTGCAAATATAACGTTATCATTTAATAAACAAAGATTAGGCTTTGTTACAATAAATGTTTTGTTAGAATAGTAGCACTACATTTTCCAAACTGCATATACAATTTAAAAAAAAAACAATACATTTCAGAGAAGTCAGTTTAAGTTTATTTGTAATTTAACCCTAATGGTATCACGTGATTTTATAACGAGTCATACCACGATGTGACTCTCACTTATGAGAATCATGGGAATAATTAAAATGTTATTGTTTATAGTTTAAATTCATTTATTTATCCGAACAAACTATATAAAAGGTGTTCCAATAAGACATTTCATTTTCAATAGCCCGTAATTTTAACAGTTGTCATGGCTCAACCTGTAACTACTTGACAGATGACAAATAAAAACTACGCCATTAATAAAAATGAAACAATATACGCTTCAACAACGCATTGAAATTATTAAAATTCACTACAAAATGGTGGAAATTTCGTGGTCACAGTTCGCAAAGCCAAAGCATTTTTGGGTCGTCATGAAGCACCTTCTCATTTAGCAATTGTGAAACTGGTGGAAAAATTTGAACTGTTGGGACAAGTTAGTGATGTGAAGAATGTAACTCGTGCACGTCGCTCAAGAACAACTGAGAATATTGCTGTTGTAGTCAAGTGTTGAGCAAAACCCAGGTTTGTCCATTTCTCGTCGGTCTTTGGAATTGTGCATTCCACAAACGACATTACACCGTATTTCGCATACTAGACTTAGGTCTTAAGGCTTTTATAATTCAGTTAACACAAGAACTCACGCCTACCGACCATTAATAACGCCGTGTCTTTGCTGATTGGGTCCTTGAAATGCATCAAACTGATCCGAAATTTCATCGAAAAATCATCTTGAGTGATGAGGCCCATTTTCACCTTGGAGGCTACGTTAACAAGCAGAATTGTTGCATCTGGGCTCGGAAAACCCAAGAATTATTGTTGAAAAGCCTCTCCATCCTCAACGTGTGACTGTCTGGTGCAGTTTTTGGTCTGGCGGTGTCATTTTTGAAAATGAGGCTGGAGCAACTGTTATGGTGAATGGATTGCGCTATAGAACGATGATTAATTATTTTGTATGGCCGGAATTGGAAGATATTGATGTGGAAGACGTTTATTTTCAACAAGACGACGCTACGTGCCACACAAGTAACGATACCATCGCTCTTTTGCGAGAAAAGTTTCCTGACCGTGTGATTTCTCGAAGAGGCGATCACAATTGACCACCGAAATCTTGTGATTTAACACCTTTAGACTTTTTTGGGAGGCTACATGAAAGATAACACATGGATCAATAAGTCCCGAGACTAACAATGAAAACAACATTTTTTTTGCAAAATTTTTTTTTATTCATCAACATAATCACCTTTTAGGGTGATACAATGGTTCCAACGCTTTTCCAATTTTTCAATACCATGTTTATAAAAAAATTTATCTTTCGCTTCAAAATAAGCTTCAGTTTCAGCGATGACCTCCTCATTTGAGCCAAATCTTTTTTCCTGGAGCATTTTTTTAAGATCAGCAAAGAGCCAGTAGTCACTGGGGGCTAAATCTGGCGAATATGGGGGGTGGGGAAGCAGATCAAAACCCAATTCGTTCAATTTTGCCATTGTTTTCATCGACTTGTGGCAGGGTGCATTGTCTTGGTGAAAAAGGATTTTTTTCTCTGCATGTGCGGTCGTTTTCTCCTTCAAAAGCACCAGTAAGTCAATATAATAATCACTGTTGATCGATTTACCTTTTTCGAGGTAGTCAATGAAAATCACGCCATGTGTATCCCAAAAAACTGACGCCAGGACTTTGCCAGCTGACTGCTGCGTTTTCGGACGTTTCGGACGGCTTTCGCCAGCTGTGCGCCACTCAGGTGACTGCCGCTTCGACTCTGGAGTGTAGTGATGTATCCATGTTTCGTAGATGGTCACGTAACGACGCAAGAAATCTTTTTTGTTGCGAGTAAATAGCAATAAACAGCTTTCTGAATCATCGACTCGTTGCTGTTTTTGTTCCATCGAGAGCAATCGCGGCACCCACTTGGAAAAAACCTTTTTCATGCTCAATTTTTCATGAAGGATAGTAAATACACTTCCATATGATATCTGTGTCATCTCAGCAATCTCACGGAGCTTCACTTTACGATCTTTCATTATAATTTTTGTCACTTCACTCACATTTTCCGGTGTAACGGTTTCCACAGGTCTACCCGAGCGTTCCGCGTCATTTGTGTCGGTACGACCACGTTTAAACTCGGCAAACCACCGACAAATCGTTGCTTTTGATGGACAAGAGTCCGGGTAACATTTTTCAATCCATTGTTTTGCTTGCGTGGTGTTTTTACCCATTAAAAAACAATGTTTTATCAGAACACGAAACTCGGTTTTTTCCATTGTTTAAACAAACTACAAAACGACTTTACTCCAACCTCGATAACTCAGCTGTTTCTGGTCCGATCGACTTAAAATTTTGACACGTTTCAAGCAAAGGTTAGTACTCTAGAAAGACGTGGTTACTGGTTTACTACGAGCGCCATCTATGGGTTAGTCTCGGGACTTATTGATCCATGTGTTAAGGTCTATGCCAATGGCCCACAATCGATTCAAGACCTCTAAGATGGAATTGGTGAAGTTATCGAGGACATACAGCCGCAAATGTGCGAAGTGCTGATGGAAAATTTCATGAAAAGAATATGATCCTGCAAGCGTAGCCGTGACGGCCATATGACTGATATTCTTTTCCATTATTAATGGCATACCCTCCTCTTTACAATTAAATAAACATCCCATGATTTCGCTTAAAAATACTCGTTTTTTTTAATATCAAAATAAAATCTCTTACTGGAAGACCTGTTATAATCATAAAATATTATACACAGTCCATATATTTTTGATTTCTAATTATATAAAGAAAATACATGTAAAATATAAGAAAAAAAATCCATTTGTTGATGCAGTTTCTGCATAAGATAGATAATCTTTGTCGAGTGTTCGGTGCATACACTATCGCTCACGAGTATTTGGTCACCCTTGTTTCATTACAGTTTCTATAAAAAAGTTGTAATTATAAAATTTATTTCTGTGGTAAGAAATAATTTTATAGTAAACATGAAAGTCTATAATAGCTTATTCAAAAATAATTATGCGATTACCCTATTATTCACAATGAATGATAATACCCTAATAAAACTCCAGGTAGAATAACTGCACTTAAGGGATTAGATCTCTCAATCAGGTACTGTGGACCGATGAATCCAAATTCGAGATTTCCGATTCACAAAGACGTGTTTTCGTGAGGAGATCTGTGGGTGAGCGTATCCGGGAAGAATACATAGCCTCTACTGTTAAGCACGGTGGAGATTCTGTTATGATATGGGGTTGCTTTTCTGGATCAAATGTGGGCGATCTCATAAAAATCGAAAGTATACTAAAAAAAGAACAGTATAAGCGCATATTAGAGGAAAACGCAATCCCCTCTGGAATTAAAACCATAAAAGTTATGACGTGGTCTCTTCAGAGTCCCGATTTAAATCCCATCTAGTTTCTGTGGGAACACCTTGACCGAGAGATAAGAAAATCGGCCCCCACACATGCTGTTAATATGTGGAAGAACCTGCAAGATACATAAGTTAAAATAAAACCTGAGACATTACGAAAATTAATCGAAAGAATGCCTCGATTCTGTGCTCCAGTGATTAAAAATAAAGGAGGGCATATAGACGAGTCTAAAATTTAGATAAATATATTATACAATAATTTATATTAGATGTAAAAATATATATTTTTCATATACGTAAATAATAAAAAGATATTAGTATTTCAATTTTGATTTTTGTTACAATTTGCGGGTTAAATGCGAGTGACTAAATACTGATGAGCGATAGTATAAGTGCGTGTTTTGATGGTTTTTTAGTGCATATTTTACCAGTTTTTTACTATATATTTTCAAGCTCTAATTATGTCGTTGTAATTGAAAATGGATAAACAACAATAAACATTTCACTTCTTTTTTAATTATTTTCACGTGTATAACACATTCGTGGAGTTTGGTGCGATCCTCCTGACTCACCCTGTATATATTTTTAGACGTAATTTCAGAGTAACACGCGTGCGTTTAGGATCTTATTACCAACTCTACATGGTTGTTGCATTTGATACTTTCGTAAATGTTTAACTAAATTTCTCTTTAATTTAAAGTGTTTTTCCTTTTACTTGAAGCATTCGTAAACATAATTATACAGTTTAATAATTACAAATAATTAAATTAAATGATTACAGAAAATTGGGTGCGTAATAGGAACGATGTAAGGCATTAATGACTTTAATTTCTCTTACCATTACAAAAAAAAACCGACTAAAGCTGAAACGAATGAAAAAATAAACGCTCTCGACCGAGACGGAACTTTAATTTTTAAAAATGCATGTACAAACCAGAAACCGACTAATTTCATATTCATTACGAAGTTAACTGTTTTAATTGATAATTCCGGCAGTCCAATTTGAAGAATGCACGTACCGACATTAGTTAAAATATACACTACCGGTCATATTTATTTGCCCAACCTTAGTTTTAGCCAAAATTATTAAACTATCAAATGTGTACTGAAAATTTATTTATTGTACGAATACAATAGTGTAAAATAAACATAAAATAGTTACGTTTTTCTTATATAAAAAATTTATCATTAATTATTATTACATTTTGCTCTCATCAATGTGCGCCCACCTTTACTTTTTGATAATTGCGGCACATAACCGCGGCATCCTTTCAATTAATTTTTGCAGTGTATCTTCTGTAATTTGTGCCCAGGCTTCTTGAAGTTGTTCCCACAGTACAGTGGTGGATGATAGAGCACGTTCTCGAACCTTCCGGTCCAATTCTTCCCAAAGAAGCTCTATTGGGTTCAGATCAGGACTTTGAGCTGGCCATACCATTATAGAGATTTGCCCTTGTTCTTCTAGTCGACGCAAGTAATCGCTACACAATCTAGAAGTGTGTTTCGGATCGTTGTCCTGTTGAAATACAGAGTTTTCGCCAAGAATCCTTAGTCCTGAAGGAACAGCGTTATTTTCTAAAATTTCCTTGTAGCCTTCTTTTCTTAGGATTCCCTCAATTTTGACGAGATCGCCTACAGATCTTCCACCAAAACACCCCCAAATCATTACTGAACCTCCTCCATGTTTTTCACGGTAGGCGCAATACATTCTGGCAGTACTCTTTCTCCCGCGGATCTTCTTACGAATATTCGCCTTTTACTACCGAAAAGTTCAAACTTCGATTCGTCTGTCCACAACACATTATTCCACTGATCAATCGTCCAATTCTTATGTTCTTTAGCCCAATTTAGTCGTTTTATCTTGTTTTGCTTTCGTAGTAGTGGTTTTCGCAGAGCAATTCTTCCGTATAAACCCGCTTGCCTTAACCTTCTCTGTACCGTGGACACACTAATTGGTTTAGCGCGCGCTCTATTCATTTCAGCAGCAATTTCTGGTGCTGTTTTTCGTCTATCGCGTCTACTTATCCGTATTAGATGCCGGTCATCTGCAAATGTCGTCGCTTTGTGTCGTCCAGATCTTCTTTTGTTGAAAAATGTACCACTTTCTTCAAATTTTTTAACGTTATAATCAACGGTTCTGCGATTTAATCGTAATTCTTTTGCAATTTCGCGATTACTTTTACCCGTACGATGATAAGCAATTATCATAGCACGCACTTCAACAGATAATTCCTTCGTCTTCGCCATTGCATTAAAACATTCACAATAACTCTCTATTTCACTGTTTTCGCAACAAAAGATGAACGATGACTGATTTATTTTCCTTTATGAATAACACATCCTAATATTGTAATTAGTTAGTACAATAACACAATATTGGTAATACCTTTCGGAAATGCAGCTAAAACTGTTAATACTGTAGGGATTAGCCTATATAATATTTATGGTATTTTTCCAATTTATAACACCTTTACGATATATCATAAACAATTTAAGATTTTCGTAGAAATTCATATGGAATTACTTCCACTAATAATATTGTTGAATAATTATAATACAGATTTTTCGAAAGATAATCCGTATTTCAAGAAACACATAAAATTGGGGTGGGCAAATAAATATGATTGGTAGTGTATACGCACTACTAGGCCGATATTTTACTAGCAAATCGATTTAAAATAGATGGGATGGAATTCAGTTATTCACTAGGTAAATATTAAAAATAGGAAAATCGTAACAACTTGAATGCTTGTTAATTCTTTTTTATGCGACAAATTAACGGGAGAATTACAAATAGTTAATAAAAATTATTTTTTACGAGGATGCAGGTTAATTGTATGTTGTTAAACAAAAGGGAATGGAATTTAAAAATAAAAATGAAATAATATTGCTTTTAATTTCCTTCACTTATTTTTTAATTTAACCATGAATAATGTATGAAAATAAACTTTTATTTGCAACTATCTGTACCCCGCGCGCGTTGCTACACCACCAACTAAAATAAATTTGAAGGAATGACATTACACAAATATTCAATTCATTTTGAGTCATTTTTTTGATTTTGTTCATTTTGAAAAAATCGTGACGTTGCAGCGTTTCGTTTCAATTCGATATTTATTGAAGTGCTGTGGGATACACGATATTTCTTGTTTTTCTATCTGGTGCGTAAACGAAAAAGTCAGAAGGTTTTCCGACGCTTGAGCAGGCCACATAGAGCTGCCCATGTGAGAAGCATGGATTCTCCAAATTTAATCCACACACTTGTAACGATTGTCCTTGTGCTTTGTTGATAGTCATTGCTAAAGCGAGTCGTACCGGGAACTGCAAACGTTTGAATTCGAATGCAATATCTGTCGGAATCATTGGGATACGTGGCAACAGTACGTCTTCACCTTTGAATGGTCCAGTCAAAATTGTTGCCTCGATAACATTGTTCATCATTTACTTGACTGAGAGTCTGATTCCGTTGCAAAGTCGTGGTGGATTTATGTTTCGAAGAAGAATGATGGGTACGTCAATTTTCAATGTAAGAACGTGCGGTGGCATGCCTGGCAAATCAAGTGATTCAAGAATTCAGTTGGATAGTTGACAACTTCCTCTTGATTCACTACAGTATCGATGGACTTACATGTAGTCGTTTCGCCGGGTATTCCATTCTGAATGGTAAAGTTGATGGTATTGACATCGATGTTTTTCGCCGCTAATATAGCACACGTACTGAGCCACTGATGATTTTTGTAGTTCTGTGCAAAAACTTTTTGCACCAATTCGTCTATGCTTTCTGTGATCTTATAGAAGTTTGCTGGCAAGATGATACATTGCATAGATTCATCAATTTACATTCGCCCATTTCCAATATCCATTAATTGTTTTGCAAATTTTCCAATTGGAATGGCAGTGGCGCCATCTGTCGAAAATTGGTCGTACCAACTTAGAAACCTTCGTGGGCTCATGCACAACAACTTTGCTAAAGATCATCACATGATTAAATGCATAGTTTACGATTCTATATAATAATATTTAAAATGGCCAAAAGGTACTGACTGATCTATATTTAAATTTATTAAATTATATGTTCAATTATTTATGCCTAGAGGAAAACCAATAAGTTCAAAAAACATTCTGTTCTTCTTGCTTTTCATCAAGGTTATTCAGTGCGTCAAATTCGGCGACATCAACGCACGGGCAGTTTAGGAGATCCGGCACGTTCAGGTCGTAGGCAAATAACATCTCACGCCGACGATGAGCGTATAAAATTGCTGAGTAAACGAAATCGGAGACAGACAGCGCCCGAAATGGCCGAAAAAATGAATCGCGATCGTGCAAGAAAAATTTCTGTTACTACGGTGAAAAGAAGATGAAAAGCTGCAAATCTTCACGGCCGTATTGTTGTAAAAAACCCTTACTTCGATGGGGAAACAGGCGAACACAACAGTAATGGATGGAAACGCAGAGATTGGACACTGGGTAACTGGAAACGGGTCTTATGGACTGATGAATCAAAGTTTGATATGTTTGGACAATCAAGGCGTGTTTTTGTAAGAAAAGCGAGTGGTCAAAGAATGCTGCGGGATTGTATAGTGGCAACCGTCAAACGAGGAAGAAGTTCTGTGCTTGTTTGGGGAAATCATGATTTCGAGATAAGAACGTTCACGTTTTGGGTTGGCTGACAACCGCCAGATTTAAACCCCATTGAAAATTTATGGGTGGTGTTTAAAAAGACTGTATCTGCTGCTAAGCCGCAAAATATTGATGATCTGTGGAGAATATGCCAAATCGAATGGCAGTCAATTTCAGCACAGACATGTAGGCAAGCTGTGAACTTATTGCCCCACGGGTGTTAAGAGGTGATAAACAATAAAGGTCAAACAATAAAATTTTAAGTGCTACAATCGAATTAAGTAAGTAAAAATGACATTTGGATAACATTTTGGCCTGCTTACTGTCCGAATGAATTTCTTTTATTTAACGTATAAATTGATATAAATCAAATCAAAGAAGAGAATTATGTGTTTATTGCGCGCATTGCTACATCTAATCGAATAAAATCTTAACAACTTCGTTCCGAATATAATGTGTTTTTGTACTCCACGTTATGAATGGGACATACTCTGACTGCCAGTTTTATTTACATACCATTATTATAAAGACCTCGTAAACCTTTTTGTAGCACCTACTGTACATACTATGACATTAAGAATAAAATTTTTTGACGATCAATGGACTCTTTCAAACATAACCAGCTTTTTTTTATTTTCTAGTTTAAATTTAATGCTGTTTTCAATTTTATCGCGCACTCATATTACATTTTTCGTAGTTGCTTGAGTAGGTAACTTCCACTTCCGGTACTTGTTCCAAAAAGGGCAAAATGGTTTATCTAATAAAATAAGGTAGATTACACGTAATCAATGTTAATCCTCAACTGAATAGAAACTGGCTATTGAACTCAACGCCATTTTTTTATTTTGTGCACTACCCGCGTGCTTCTTGCATTCAAATCGCATGAAAGCTTTGTCACAAACTTTACAGATTTTAACTCCAGCATGTATTAAATCTGGATATACACTAATAGACTTCTTTTCTTTGTAAACCGTTGGCAGGTTTTTCGACGTCGTAATTACGACATAATTAAACTAGACCGTATAAAACTTCTAGCATAATAAAGACTATCGTACAAGCGAGGAACCGACCGGAGAACGATAACTGACTGACGGTCACCGTAACATAATTACACATTTCTTCGAAACACGTGCTGCTGACCGAACACTCGGAATAGCAATTTTACTCTACAGCATAATAAAAACGAAATTCTATCACGTTTACCAAACCGAAACTAGGCGATTACAATATTAATGGTGAGGTAACCTTAGTGTTTTCCACACCAAAAAATCTAAAGCAGTTTTATTATCATATATACACTCCGCGCAACATGAATAGGACCACCCGACTTGTTGCAAGCTTTCGGTGGTTTGAAAAATAATTCATTTACTAAAAATACAATGCAAGTTTGTAATGGTATGATATGGCAAATAATACGCATTATTGCGCAATAGTGCCTAACGTTATGCATTGGGTGACGTAAGTACCACATACATATAAAATGCACCGCGCCGGTTGGATACGACCAGTATTTAATAGTAAGCTACCGGATGAGTGTCGAGTTACAACGTGTATCCGGATAAACAAACATCTGTAATTAAGGGTATTGTGCAACGATGGGACCACAGAAGTGCTTAAGTATGGAAGAAATTGGAAAAATTAAAGCGTTCCATCAAGAAGGGTATTCCTCAAGGGCTACTGCAAAGAAAATAAGTCGATCACACCAGATTGTGAACAATTTTATTAGGGATCCCGAGAATTATGGAAAACGTTTTAAAGGGCGAACAACATCCGTTACAACTAAGAGAGAACGTCGAGCCATATTACGCGAAGCATCGAATTCGGCATTAACGGCAAGACAAATCGCGAATAACGTTGGAACGAATGCATCGGTAAGAACTGTACAGAAGTTACTGAAGACCTGTCCGCATTTAAAACGTTTGAAAATTAAACGACGGCCTCCTTTAAGGGAATTTCAGCGCACTGCACGTCTTCAGTTTGCTCGAGCAAAAATGGGGTGGACAAGAGAATGGCAAACTGTTATTTTCAGTGACGAGAAGAAGTTTAATTTAGATGGCCCGGATGGGTTTTCTTATTATTTCCACGATTTACGTAAAGATGAAGTGATTCAGTCACGAAGGCGAGCCGATGTTGGTTCAGTCATGGTATGGGGAGCTGTTTCCTATAACGGACCTGTTGATTTAGTAATAGTGAAGGGCAGACAGAATTCGGAAAAGTACGTCCAGCTGCTGCAACAGGTGAAAGACAAATTTTCCAACGTTATGGCAGGTGGGCCATTTATTTTCCAACAGGATAATGCCAGTATTCACACCGCGCCCATTGTTCGACGCTGGTTTCAAGAACAAGGCATGGAGGTTCTCGATTGGCCATCGCTCTCCCCCGACCTGAACATCATAGAAAATGTTTGGGGATGGTTGTCGCGTAAATTGTACTCCAATGCTACCCAATTCAGTTGCGCTGACGAACTAGAGCAGGCGCTGAAACGAAGTTGGGCGGAACTCCCCGTTGACTACTTGAGAACCCTGTATAATTCCATTCCATCCCGACTATTTGAGGTTATACGAAATAATGGCAAAAGTACTCATTATTGAACAATAAAGTATTTTGTTATTGCAAACGAATCTTTTATTTTGTAGATTGGTCGTATTCAAGTGGCGTTTAATTACTCTACTTATTGTCATTAGTAACGTACATTTGCACTGACTTTTACAAAAATTATATTTGGTACCTACATACATCTTTTTATCAACCCTCTTATTTTCGAAAATAACAATTCCAGCGCGCTACCATGTTTATACCAACTACAAATGTCATATATGCAGTTGGTCCTATTCATGTTGCGCGGAGTGTATGTTTGATTCCTCAAGAGATGTCGAAAATGAAAAAATCCGAAATTAGATCCTTTTGCAATTCCACAAAGGGTGGTAGATGCTGGTACATTCTTATACTGTTTCTATAAAAACTAGACGGTATTCTCTTAGATACGTCTTTGGCATACTGGACCAAGCGAACATAAATTCCTTGATACTCTAAAGGAAAGCCTAAGTCTTCAATTAGTTCGCCCACATATGGACGGAAAGCTTCAGAAAAATTTACGGAACGATGTTGATAAAGATATTCAAGATATATTATTGATTAGTAGTTCTGTAGATAAAGAAGAATAACTGCCATCGCCAAATCAAGGGAAATATTCGAGATGTCGTTCACTGAATAAGAAATTTAAGACTTTATGTTATACGTAGATTGCTTTAAGAGTTTTGTGGTTCAGCTACTGTCCGTAAGGTCACGCTGTCGGACATATTTTTGTCGTATTCTCTGATATTTTTTAGTCCGAATAGTATTTACAGAGTGCCAGCATATGCTGTTGTCTTTTTTTAGTATTTTTTTTAAATAAAGCTTTGTGAAAAATGGAATAAACGCGCGAAAACTTTCGATCCTTAATTTTCTACGATTTTAAAGATGATCTCACTCGACAAGAACAAAAATCAAGCAATTGTTTAAATGAAGCACTATCCTTGGCGACTGTTGAACGATGGTACAACGAGTTCAAGCGTGGACGTGTTTCACTCAAAGACGAGTATTGTGAGGGATGACCTGCCACTGCAGTCACTCCAGAAAAAATCGACGGCATGAACGACATGATAAAGACAAACAACCACTGAACATACAGGGATATTCGAGCATCATTGGGCACAGGTATGACCCAAATCTGAAATGTCCTGCATGAACATCTTGCGGTCGGAAAGGTTTGTGTTCGATGGATTCCAATACAATTTAAAGGAAGCTTAAAAAAGCGCGTATAGATTTGTGCAAAAAAATGCTTAAAAAAATCAACTGAGTTCGATTAAAATCAGTATACGCTATTGTTACAGGTGACGAAAGTTGGATTTATTGTTACGAACCAGACGAGGAGACGAGGAGAAACCTACGAAAGTGAGGCACGAATGAAACTCTGGTAAAATAATGGTGTTTTTTTTTTTCGGACGCACCAGTCATCTTGTTACTATTCTGCTAGAGGATCGTCGCTCAGTCAATACCGAATGGTCTACAACCCTTTCTTTGCCAACTGTTTTCCAAAAAGTGCGCGAGAAACGACCAAGAGGACGAATCATTCTGCATCAAGACAATGCGCCATCAAACAACGCCTCTCAACATCAGTTTTCAAACGCTTCACGAACGGAATTGATAACTCATCCGCCTTATAGTCCCGACCTGACACCTTGTGACTTCCTTTCCCATACATAAAAGACAAAATGTGTAGATTGAGATTTAATACTTCGGGAGCGTCTGTGGAAGCTTACGAAAACTTCGTATATGAGGTGGTTGTAGAACAATGCACCCAATATTTTGAGAACTGGTTCAGGCGAATGCAGGAGTATATGGATCATAAAGGCGAGTATTAAAAAAAAATAAAAAAATGGTAAAAATAATTGATTTTGTTCTGTAACATCCGCAAAATTTACAAAGTAACCCTCGTATATGCAATAAAAGTGCGTGGGACGCACATTGGCATATATAAAAACTATAAATTAAAGAAATATTTTCTTACTTTTGACATTTTATATTCAAGTAAGTTATTCTTGTTTTCGTTATAGGATAGTTCACTATGCATACAGAACTGTGAAAATTTTGTATTCAGTCTAAGGTTATGACCATTAAATTCCATTCTTACAGACCAATCGATGTCATGCATGTGCTATAAGAAACTCACCTGGTTTGACACTTTGAACATAAACTGGATTATCCCCAGACACCTTCATGCCATAACCCCTCTCATCCCGATTGACAATCACTCGAACTATCTGATATTGTCCTGTGGGATGAGTGGGACTATCCAGTAGGCTAGACGTGGGGCGCACAGAACCAGCCGGTGCCGCCACGTGCGCCGGGTACAATGGTGTAGGTCGACGTACTGATCCATTAACATTGGCTGTAGTTTTTCTGAAATAAATATTAACGCTTGTAAAATCCAATTGTTTACTCGATAGATAGGATTACTAATTTTATAAACAATATAATCAAATTAGAATTATTTTTAAACAAAGCAAGCAACTACGTAATTACTATCCACAAATGAATCTGTTATACCATCTTAAAGTTGGTGTGTATGACTAAATTGAATAGTGGCTCGTATACTACATACACTACCGTCCATATTAATTGGAACAGCTAGTAGAATTGAGTAAATTCTTCTAAAAAAATAATATAATTGCGTTTAAATATAAATAATATATTTATATTAGGTCCTTTACGAGATTTATAACCAATTGCAGGCAAATATATCTATTAGAGTACCTACAAATAACTATTATATTTCATGAATTCCTGGAATAATCCGTACCGCCATAAATACGATTTTTGAGATAATATTGCAAGCAAAAAACTTGCGAAACTTACCTGCCCTCACCCCAAAGGTCTTGTGTAGCGAAATGTGCATTAGTTTTCTAATAAACTTGCTAGCGTGCTCATCCCTGATAAGACCGTATTGTTTATATGAACTTTTTAAAATGCCGAGAGGAAAACCAACAAGTTTAGAAAAACGTTCTGTAATTATTGCTTTTCATCAAGAAGGTTATTCAGTGCGTCAAATTTCCGGAAAGACACATATTAATAAATCGATCGTTAGTGGTACTATTCGGCGATATCAACGCGCGGGCAGTTTAAGAGATCCGACACGTTCACGTCGTAAGCGAATAACATCTCAAGCAGACGATGAGCGTATAAAATTGCTGAGTAAGCGAAATAGGAGACTGACAGCACTCGAAATCGCCGCAGAAATGAATCGTGACCGTGCAAGAAAAATTTCTGTTACTACGGTGGAAAGAAGATTAAAAACTGCAAATCTTCACGGCCGCACTGCTGTTAGAAAACCCTTACTTTGACGAAGAAACAGGCAAAAACGACAACAATGGGCAAAAAACACACAGAGATTAGACACTGGTTAACTGAAAAGAAGGTCTTATGGGCTGATGAATCATAGTTTGAGGTGTTTGGACAATCGAGTCGTGTTTTTGTATGAGCGAGTGGTCAAAGAATGCTGTGGGATTGTATAGTGCCAACCGTCAAACAAGTGCTTGTTTGGGGTTGTTTTTGCTGCGCCGGCACGGGGTACTTGAAACGAATCGAGGGTATTTTACGAAGGAGGGTTATTTAGAAATATTGCAAAAAAATGCAATACACTCAGCAGTAATATGTAAGAATTTCTTAAATAGCGAACAAAACAATAATACCTTACAAATGACAGGACCAGCGCAAAGCTCTGACATAAATCCCATAGAATTGTTATGGGATGAACTGGACAGGAGAGTCCGAAAAGTGTGTCCTACCTAAACAAATCACTTGTGGAACATATTGCAAGAAGAATGGAATAGTGTACCGAATAGAGTCCTTGAGAAACTTGTGAAACGGGTACCTTGAATTGTACGATGTCGATGAGCGGAATTCTTAAGATATCTTTATTTAACGTTGGAATTATTTTAATTTTTATTATTATAATTTATAAACATCTATAAACAATAGTGCGATAAAAATTTTAAGTTTTGACATAAATTATAATAGTTTAATTGTTTTCCCTTTTTTTTAAATATATTTCAGTGTTCGAACTAATATGGACGATAGTATATAATACATCTTTATCTAGCATTCATTATTTGCAAAGATCAACATTTCATTCAGTAGGGCCGGACTAAAAATTTAGTTCATGAAAATGTCTATAACAAAGAGTGTTATTTGTGTATTTGATTTACTAATTTATGCTCGGAACTAGTACTGCCATATCTGACAAAAGTGTTTGAGAAATTGCAAGAAGTTTACCTACACTCCCTGGCCAGAATATTAGCGCTGCCTGGATGATTTCTAAATTATATAGAAAGCCAATAAACAGAAAAATATGGCTATCTAATGTTTATTCAGTTTATTCTATTTATTAAGAAACGTTTGGGTTTTCCGGTAACAACTCTGTACATGCGATCTGGTATCTACCTTACCGACGCATATTTTTTAATAGATGGCGCCGCTAAAAATTACTATTTTTAAAAAGTTCCGTTTTCTCTGCGACAGACTGTGCATAAGTCAAAAATAAAATATATTAAATTGTAAAAATTGAAGCACGCTACATTAATGTCAACGTAAGTGCACAGAAAATATCATTTATTTACTAAATGACTAAATTAAGATGTTAGTTACATATCCACTTCAGCGAAAATAACACTTTTTTTATGAAAAGAACTCGCTAATAAAAGTAATTAACACATGTATGCAAAATTATGCTATACTGGCTACGTAACCCGTAATACTTTTTATTTTTTACCACACGTTTTTTTTTATTCAAGGAGCATTGTATTGAGCGTGTCCTTTTCAGTCTTTCTTTTATATAAAACGTGTAACTTATATTCATTTAAATAAATTTTTCTCTTATTATATTGCAAATAATACAAATGCGGATTAAAACCAACCAATCAAATGTGCCAATACTGCTAATACATAACTAGAGCTGGGATGTCTTCCCGCAAGCCAGGTTTGTACTCTAATAAAACAGATGAAGTGTAAAATTATAAATTAGTACCGAGCGGATCTTTATGAGTGTCCCAAAATTAACGCAAGATTTGAATTTGTCGTCATTTGTGTAGTAAAGTGTTGGCAACCCTAAAAAAAAATTCTACAACTGACAGTTTAGGGTTAGTAAAAATTGAGCGTTACACGATAGAATAACGTGTCTTCATTATTGAAAAATATTTCAAAAATAATGAAAGCTTGGCAGCCACAGTTCGAAAATTTCATACAAAATATGGTCGGAATAGTGTTTTAACTTCATCAACTGTGAAGAGATTAATTGAAAAATTCAGGGAGACTGGATCCGTTGAAGACTCCAAACACACTGGTCGTCCAAAAACAAGCCGTTCAAAAGTCAATATGGAAGCAGTGCGTGAGGGTGTCGGTGACAATCCAGGAACCTCAATTCGCCGTCGTGGACAAAATCATCCTAAGCGATGAAGCACATTTTCACCTTGATGGCTCTGTTAATCGCCAAAATTTCCGCTTTTGGGGTTCTGAGAACCCACATGTGACTGTCGAAAAACAAATACAACCACAACGTGGCATAATTGGACTATACTTTTTGAAAATGGGGGCTGGTCAAGCAGTGACTATTACTGGTGCTCGATATCACGACATGATAACACAGTTCTTTCTGCAAAAATTGGATGATGGTGATCAGAATTGCCCCCCTAGATCGTGTGATTTAACACCACTAGATTTCTTTTTATGGGGTTATTAGAAATCACAGGTCAATGTCAACAAGCCCACAACCACCCGTGCATTAAAAGAGGAGATTCAACGCTGCATTCACGAAATTCAGCCACATTTATGCATAATGGTCAAGGAAAATTTCGACAAACGAGTGCGTATGTGCATGCAAAGCCGTGGAGTCCATGTGCCCGATGTGTTATTCCATAAATAACCCTATCCTATGTACTTTATGATTCAATAAAAAGTAACAATCAAAAGACTAAAAACTGTGTTTCCTATTTAATTCAAATCTTGCGTTAATTTTGGGACACCCGTTATAAGGTAAATGTATAATTATTAAGTATGACGGACGTGCGTAAGAGAAAAACAGGACCATTAGTTGCCGCAGTGTAAAAGTTTATTGATGAATTTTCCGATTTAAATTATAAAGGTGCTAAGATATACTGAAAAGTTTGCCATAAATCGTTGAAGTGCGGGGACAAACAAGACTGTAAACATCATAAAGCGTGTGCAACACAAAAATAAAAAAATAACGCCACCAAAAACACAATTTGTGTTTGATTTACTGTCTGCTCGATAAACAACCGTTTCATAACTTCTGGAATAAATAAAATCTCAACTGGAAATTATCTCCCCGGAGAGCGTTACAGAGTCATAGCCAACTGTACGTAATGATATCGAAAACATGATCAAAGCTGTAGGAAAAGAACTGTAGTTATGTGACGACGAAGCGATTAAAAAAAACACTATTTTGAATATGAATGAATAGATAATGTTAAAAAGACATTTCCCATTATATTAGCTAGCAAAAGATTGGAAAAGTGCACTGTCGAAGATAATGCCGGATATGCAGATATAATTTCAATTTACAACTAACCAACTGCTGATTGTGAGTGATGGTGTAGCGATAATGTGTAGTGGAGGTCCTTCCCATAGAGACAAGTGTAAGGGACTTTTACATGTGACGTACTTTACATCTTTTATCACAAAGTATTCGACAATCCAGAGATGGATGTACTAATTTCAAATACAAAGTGTTTATGAAATCTCCTAAAATCAATATATTAAACATGATCAAACTCGATCGAACGAGGTCATTTTCCTTGATGAAAGAAAATTCAACATGTTCGAAAGTGACGGAAAATTCATAGATTAGCGAAAACCCAATGAGGAGTCAGAACCACAATACTTAGCACAATAAAACACAGCGGCGATCATGTAATTGTATGGGGTTGTATTTCGGCAAGAGATGAAAAATCTATATATAAATGTAAATAAATACCATGATAATACCATGTACATATATTTAAATATATTTGATCATCATTTCAAATTGATATTTAAATATCATGATGATATGATGGTACCAAGTATATTTAAATATATTAAGACAAGTCGATTGAAGAAATGGGGATTTTGCGCAGTTTTAATCTGTACCAAGGCAACGATTCTAAATATACAACCCATATTGTATATGTTGTATATTGTAATATACGAGGGAGCGTTTTTATATTCGCGGAATGGGGGACAAGGGGTGGAAATAAAAAAAACCAAATTATTTTTCTTTTTCAATATATTCACCTGCAAGACGGATACATTTTTCACATCTTTCAATTAATTTATTTATACCCTCATAAAAAAATGATTTCTCTTTATCTGCAAAATACGCCGAAACTGCCTCCTTGACTTCATCATCGGCAGTAAATTTTTTACCCCGCAGCTCTTTTTTCATTTTCGGAAACAGGTAATAATCACTCGGGGCCAGGTCTGGGCTGTAGGGTGGGTGATACAATTTCGAAGCCCACCTTATGCAGGGCAGCTAACGCAACGCGGCTCTTGTGGACGGACGCGTTGTCGTGCATATAATGGTTTCTTTTAGTAATATTGAAGTGTAATATTCTCCGGTTATAGAAACACCTTTATCTTTATAATCAATCAACAATATTCCTTCCGAGTCCCAAAATACCGTTGCCATGAGTTTCCCAGCTGATTGTGACACTTTAAATTTCTTGGGAGGTGCTGTGCCCTTTTTATGCCACTGCATGGAGTCTTGTTTGGACTCAAGTTCATAATGATGAACCCAAGTTTCGTCTCCAGTAACAATTCCACTCAATACACCATCCTTGTCTTCATTACAGAGGTCCAAAAATGCACGCGAACACTCTACGCGCTGTTGTTTTTGCGGCGGCGTGAGCATTCTCGGTACCCATCTTGCGCTGACCTTAGACATGCCGAGATGATCGTGTAGGATTTTAAAAATTGTTGTATCGGATACTCCAACCATTTCTGCGAGTTGTTTCTTCTTTAAGCATCTTCGATAATTTGTTCAACTTTTTGGATAAGTACTGGCGTGGTCACCTCAATGCTCCTGCCCGGCCTCGGGTCGTCTTCAAGGGATTCCCTTCCTTGTTTAAATAAACTATGCCACTTGTACGCCATGGTTTTTCCTGGACAAGAGTCGCCGTAAACCAATGACATCTCATTTCATTATGGTCGCGACTGATTTTCCTTGCCTGGTAAGGAACTTTATAACGGCACGATATTCGATTTTTTCCATATTTCACTTTTCACTCCTGATTATGTTACTTGGTTGACGATAGCTCAAAGACTAACTGTCTAATAACAATGAAACTTCGTATTTATACTAATCATGAGTCGCTGCACAGGCCACGCCCCCAATGCGCCTACTCACCCCTCTACAACCCGCTCATTCCGCGAATATAAAAACGCTCCCTCGTATAACTGACTGAAAGTAATCGCCACGTCGGCCCAATTACCAGACCTAAACGCTATCGAAAATTTATTGGATGAATTGGATCGGCGATTCCGACAGCGGCCAGTTTCGTCACTTAGAGAGGTAGAAGAAAGATATAAAGAAAAAGTAGACAAAATTGGCCAGGGTTCCCTTAAAAAAATAATATGTTTGAAGCCTTAAACGATATTAAAGGCAATTAATAAAGACAATGCTCACAGTATTAAATATTAATTTTTTGTAATGTAAATATATAGGGTGTACCAAAAAGTTCTATCCGTTCCGGTTACAACAAATGTCAACATGTATGCGCATATTCATTTGACGCATATTTGGTTTTCTCACTAAATGTAAACATACTGACCTAACACATAAACTAAAACGAAGATGATTCATGTTAGTATTAAATGAGACGTGATCGTGTACCCATGGCGACTGATAAATTTCATTTACCCTACTGTATTTTGTACGAATTCCAACAAGGAAGCTTTTGCTCTAGAAGCGTATAGAAATTTATTGAAATTGTTTGGTGAAGGTACAGTCTCTAATAGAACATGGTTCGAAAAATTTCAAAACGTGATTCCGACCTTTCTCATAAGCCACGCTCTGGGCGACCAACTTTGATCGATGATGATACTGGCAAGATCATGTTAGAGCAAAATCCTTTTTTGACAATATCGGAGATTGCGGAAAGGCTTGATTCAGCTCAACAGACTATTTCCGACCATATTAGGAAACTAGGATTGATGTGGAAATATTCGAGACGGGTGCCACACGAGTTAAGTGAAAAGAATTTGTGTTCGAGTCGTCATATGCACATGTCTGCTTGCACGGAACAAAATCAAATCGTTCTTGGACCGGATAAAAACTGGGGATGAAAAGTGAATTACCTATGAAAATATCGTAAGGAAAAGGGACATTGGGAATCCGAAAAACCTGTCCCCTTCACCTCTAAACCGAAGTTGAGCCTGAGTAAGAGAATGTTGTGTATATGATGGGACATTCGAGTACCGATACATTTCGAGCTATTGAAACCGAAGGAAAAGTTAAATTCGGAGAAGTACTGTCAGCAATTGGATAATTTAAAAATAGCACTCCGAGAAAAGAGGTGGGCGATGTTCAATAGAAAGGACATCATACTGCTTCATGATAATGCCAGGCCATATACTGCTTTGGGAACTCGTCAGAAACTCGCAGAGCTACGCTTGGAAATTCTGTCGCATCCGCCATATTTCCCAGACCTAGTTGTTTCTGCCCTTACAAAATTTTTTGCATGGGAAAAAATTCAGAAACGAAGAAGATATCAGACAAGTACTGGTTCAATTTTTCGCCTCTAGGGATAAGGCATTTTTTAAAAATGAAATATACAAACTGCCATCACGAAATTATATTATTCAATAAAGTTTATTCAAAGTATAAGACACTTATGATTTTGTTTTATTCTAAAAACGGACAGAACTTTCCGACAGCTCTAATAAATTACAAGAAAAGTGCAGATGATGACTGCCAGCTAGTTTGAAAAAAAAAGACAGAGACGATGTATACCACGTTTATCCGCTAAAGATAAGGCTTCCTTTGGGAAAAAAAAATTGATTGGCAAAATATTGTTCAATCATATCGTGCCCATTTTACGCTTATTCTCCTTAGTTATCTCGAATTTCTACAGTAAGTGCCAGAGGTTCCATTCTACTTCTTTCTCTTCTAATAGTCTGGTTAAATTCGCGTCTTATATATTTTTTCTGTATTTCCTTCTAGACTGTTCTAATTTAACCACCCATAAAACTTTAATGTTTCTGTTTCCCTCATCTAAGTGGTTACATTCGTTCGATTTTCATTTCATATATTATTTATTTAAGTTTTTCATTTCTGTTCTAATCTATTATGAATATCAAATACATTATGTACAGATTCTCTGTTCATTTTAATGAATAAAAACTTTTCTGAATTACAAAATCCCAGAATGTACACTATACGGCTTGAGACGTACAAATATTCTAATAGAAATTATCGTAAATATCGTTTGCTTCGTTTTATAAAATATTTGCACTTATTTTGACTACGTCGTGATACAATAATCATAGGTTAAGTTGAACTTATCAATACCACGTCTACCGGAAAGTCATTACCGGTTTCTCCAACAGACGTCGCTAAGCTTAAGTATGCAATGTTATGATTTGACACATACGTCATTTTATTCTACTAACATCAAGCTTCAAAGCCATACATGTTATATTTTGTGAAAGTAACACTGTCATAGGTTTATACCTATTTGAAAATGTCGAGTTTCGTGCGTGAAAAACTACATTCGCGACACGCATTACTTCCTTTATTTAATCAAAAGAAAAAAGCCGCTGAAAGTCATCGTTTACTGATAGAAACTTACGATGAGAATGCTCCAACCATAAAAATATATGAGGCGTGGTTTCGACAGTTCAAAAGTGGTGATTTCGATGTGCAAGACAAAGAACATTCTGGTAGACTGAAAAAGTTTTAAGATGCGAAACTGCAGAAGTTATTGGATGAAGACCCAACCCAAACTCAAGAACAATTGGCAGAAGCGTTAAATGTGGCCAAAGAAACGATTAGCGACCAATTACGAGCAATGGGAATAATCCAAACAATGGGAAAATGGGTGCCACATCAATTGAAAGACAGGCAAATGGAAAATCGAAAAATCGTCTGTGAAATGTTGCTTCAAGGATATGATCGGAAGTCATTTCTGCACCGAATAGTGACGGGTGATGAAAAATAGATTTATTTCGAAAACCCTAAGCGCAAAAAATTATGGTTATCACCTGGCGTAGCCGGCTCATCGACTCCAAGGCCAAATCGTTTTGGTCGCAAGACAATGCTCTGTGTTTGGTGGGACCAAAGTGGCGTGGTGTATAACGAACTGTTGAAACCTGTCGAAACAGCTAATACTGATCGCTACCGACAACAAAGTATCAATTTGAACCATGCATTGATAGAAAAACGTCCAGAATGGGCCCGAAAACATGGTAAAGTGATTTTACAGAGCCGTCTCATACAGCAAAACTAGTCAAGGAAGCGTTTAAAGCACTTGGATGGGACATAATATCGCACCCGCCGTTCACTCCAAACCTTGTCCCGTCATCACCTTTTTGCATCAATGGGACGCTTGCAAAGCAGCACTTCGCCAATTTCGAAGAAGTTAGAAAATGTCTCAATGAATGTTTTTGTTCAAAGGACAAACAGTGTTTTTGGGATGGCATCCATAAACTGCCTGAAAGATGGGCAAGATATGTAGAATCAAATTGCCATTATTTTGAATACAAAAATTTTTCCATTTTCTCGAAAATTATGTAGTTTTTTTACGAAAAAACTAGTAATGACTTTCTGGTACACCCGGTAAACAAAATAATTCAGATTCTCGCTAATAATAATTTTATAACACAAACCCTATCCGGACATTTTTATTATTTTCAAAAGAATTTTTGGTTTACACAATCTATCTACGAAATAAAATATAAAAATGTTGAAGAAATTAATTTTCACCTGAAAAAAATTGCGATAAAACAAATTAAAAATAATAATAATTCATACTAGAATAATCTCTGACAATTCAAATATATATCGTTTGGAAATACATTACAAGAAAAGTGCATTTAAAAGAACTATAAACGCTTTTAAATATTCTGGTTATCAAAACGAAATGAAAGGAAATTAATAATAAATCAAACCAGAATAATCTCTAACAATTCAGCGATTATATATCGCTTGAAAATAGATTACAAGAAAAGCGCAGACGATGATCGTGCTAGTTTGAGAGAAAAAAAAACATGAGAGATACAAACGACGATAAGAAAATACAACGGATTACATTCAACGACTTCCTGATTCTAATCAATGGAAAGAGCCGCGTACAGCGATAAATTGAGGAACGAAAGATAACGGAAATAATAAGGATTGTTGATAATTTTCAAATTAAATACGCGAAAAGTAAACAAAACTGGCTAATAAAATGAAATAATATAGGTGATTCAACCGTGTCGAATGAATATATGCAGATAATAAATTATTTTCGCTTTGTGGCAATGATGTCATCTTAAGCATTTGATTCTTTAACGAAATGTCAATTCTGGAATTGTTAACTGATGTTTTGTGTTTAAATTACGTGTACCACCTGTAAATTTATTGAAATTGAAAAAAATTTATTGAGTATTTAATGTTTTTCTTAATGATTTAATTATGAAAAAAGCCTCTAATATCACGTTAGTAATAAATGAGTATTTTGTAATCTTCAAGTTTGTTTCTGTTTTAATAACTATATATTTTTTGTATGACAAACTTTAAAATAAAATGGTAATACTATTTATTAATATATATGTACACAAAACAATAATGTGTATAAGTTTGTAGTCCGCTTCAAACCCAGACAGGCAGTTACGTATTTTACGTGATCTATTAACAAACAAGAAAAGAACAAAATGAAGTGACGTAAGTTCATTACTATTTGATGAACGCACACACAAAATATTACAAATGCAACACGTACGGAATAATATTTACGTTAAATACTTGGACGACCTGATAACTTACCTATCGGTCACGGTATTGTTATTATCCATAATATTCAATAACATTTAAATCACTGCACACTCTTTGACAATAATAAATAATAATAAAAACTGTACGAGTATAGACACATTTTCAACAAGGATAAACACTCACTGGCACAACGTTCCGCTATCAAAATCGACACTCGATATAAAAAAAACGCATTGTAGAAAAGACACGGCGATAAAAATTTCGAAAATCACGACATGTAAGGCACTAAAAATCGTTCGAAACTAACGATTAAATATCAATTGACCAACAAGTGTCAGCCATATTGGTTTCACAGACCAGTGTTGTACTTCTGCGCAGTGTTACGCATCTAGCCGCATATATACATCTACAATTCACTTAATTCATAATTTTGAATTGTATTAAAATACAGTTAAATATTGTCGCATTTTATTACTTATTGTTCGGTTACGTTTTTACCAATGATGTACACTAATTTGCCTGTTTAAATTCTGAACATAACGACAGTTGTACTTGTATATTGGCAACGTAACAAGAAATATATTCCGTTTTTATTTAAGTAAATATCCTCAATGTTACTTGTTAGAAACGCTGATACCTCATAATAACAATCACATGTCAAAGTATTAAATCACTGCTAATTATAAATTTTATTGAAAACTGCGAAAATAAAACGTATAGAATTAAAGTGTTGAATAAAATATTTAGATTGGACGTCTATAAGAAATAATTTATGGCTTTTTCTCATTTGTAAGATGTAATTATTTTTATGTTCGGAATATAAGCAGTTCAATACAATTTTTTTCTTCAATTTCTTTTAGGGTTTTTTACTCTTTCGTATGCAACTTAACATACAGTTTCTTATTATCAAGACTACTTAGATACAATGTTACAATTACAATTTACGTTCAAGAAAATACTAAAACGGTGTCGGTGAATGTATACAGTCTCATAGTTAATCTATAATTCGAATAAAAAGAAGCAGATAATACATTTTTATCTGAGTTTTATCAATAAAAATCCCACTATTCCGTTTTTAAGTTTGCTATATTTCTGTTTATAAAATCTGCTTCAATAAAATGACATATTTAAAAGGTATATATTTCGAGCGATTATACTTAGCAAAATAAAAACCATTTGTATCTACTATTTTAATTAACAATTGGCAATTTTAGTATACTGATACAGTTCAGAATTTTTGTTTCTAAGATTGATAAATTATATAGTGTACTTCCTATAAAGAATATAAAATATTTATTAATTATATTAATAAGTTATCGTACAATTGTATAGTAGGGATGGAAATTTCATAGTTGAATGATTAAAAGCAAAAGAATAACGATATAGTCCGAAAACAAATTTGTTATAAGTAAATACACAGTCTGTCTCAGAGAAAGTGGAACTTTTTTTAAAATACAAACAAAAGCTTACTATTTTGGTATTATCCATTTATTTTATTCAAAGTAGTCGTCTTCGGCTTCATTACAATGTTTTGCACGGCCAATTAACATGTCGAATGAATTTTTAGGTTCATCTTTAGAGATATCCTTCAAGATCGCTGTCGACGCTTTTTTAATGTCTTCGACGTCGGAATAACGCTCTCCTTTCATCGACAAATGTAGTTTGGAGAATAGAGGGAAATCACACCATTCATACACACTCGTACGTGATAAACGGACATCACTATACACCTGTTTCATCAAATTAAACGTTTCAGTAAACGATTTACCGAGTTTAAAATAGAACTTTATATTCGCTCTTTGCTCAAAATTCATTTTTTAACCAATGTCAAATACACGCTGTTACTTTATGCGGAATTTCTATGCTTCTAATAACGCAGTAAATGTCATATTTTGACATAACATTGGTGAATTCTACCTTCCCGACGTGTATTTTTTAATAGATGGCGCCACTAAGAATTACTATCTTAAAAATGTTCGGTTTTCTCTGCAACGGACTGTATATAGTAAATCGTAAACCTAAGAGGTAATCGAACACGGGGCGCCTAAATCGTGACGGGGTTTAAACTTCGTGCTATGTTTTTTGTTTCGATTTTGGCGCCTGTGATACCCTGACAAATGCGATCAATGGTTTTCTCGATTAAAAGTACAACGCGTTATTTTGTTAAAAAGCATTTAAAAATGTGGCGAAAATATTGTAGATGGGATGGAGTTTTTAGTCAAAAAAAGTTTATTACATCAATTGACTGAAAATTTATGACAAAATTTGATAAAACGGAATTGGTAGTGGATGCAACACCTTGTGAGCAGCGTAAAAATATTGCCATTATTAGTCAAAGAAAGTCTCTATAAACATAAGGACATCAACTTGACATCGTGAATAATTGGTTATTTCAAGGAACTATCAATAAACATTTCCTACGGACCTGCACCTCTTATGCATGTAAAGAATTGTTCAAAAAAGAATGACACTTCCTTCTTTCCATTTGATAGAATACCTATATTCAGTGATACGACGATGGGTTCGTAAATAACAAAATGACATTCGGAAAAAAAAGCGTACCCCAAATGAGCGACAACATTTCGTAAATTTTGGACAAATGATTATTGAAGACGATATTATCTACCGCACAGTTAGAGCTATAGTCGATTTACTGCACCAACAATTTCTTGGTTGTGCGATTTCACGAAAAGCGGACATCAATAGACCAAGAAAATCTTGTGGGTATAACACCATACAATTTTCTTGCGGAGTTATCTAAAATTCAAAGTCTAACATAGCAACCCATAAAGAGCTGAAGACCCTAAAAAAGAAACCCAACTTGCTATCGACGAAATTGACTACAACACAATTTTCTACATTCACTTGGAAAATGCGTACTTTAATACTTCATAACAATCCAATGAAATCAATAAAAACGTAATTTTATTTCGAATTTAAATCTTCGATTACATGGGTTTAAAATCGAAATAAAATTACGTTTTTATTGATTTCATTGGATTGTTTTGAAGTATTAAAGAACGCATTTTCCAAATGAATGTAGAAAATAAGAAAATAGATACAAATGGCGGCACCTATATGATAGGTACGCCAATTACATACATTATGCACAGAATTTAGTTTTTACTGAGAAGGAAAATGTTTAGGATCTAATTAGTATTTAATTTTTTTTCCCCAATATATTACTTAGTATAGAATTTCACATAGGATCCCTCATGCCCATCTGAAAATGTATATATTTTTAATGTATATTATAATATATTCAACGATTGTTCGAGTAAATTTTGTTCATAAAAAAATATTCAGAAATTAAATATGAATTACGAAAAGTAATACTTACCTTATTTTAGCATAAAAATAAATTACAAAATGTTCAATAAAAACAGAAACATAACATGAAATTATACGCAGTATCTTTGAAATAGAGGCGCGGAATATAAAAATGATAACTTTACTAACTTAAATTCAAAATTAAAAAAAAATTAGAAAACTCAAATACATAACTCTGGCTTTTGTTGAACTCTGGTTCGAAATTTATATATGTACATACATCTTTGGATAAATGAGCAAAATACTAAGAAATAAACTATTTCAATAAAATCTCAGCTACAAACTTAAATAATAATAACAATAATAGTAATAATAATAATAATAGCACACACAGGGTCCGTTTTGGCTGCGAAACTTTTCGGTGATTAATAATCTGCCTTAGTTGTTTTCCAGTCTCAGAATGGATTAACAAACAAAATATGCTATATTGAAACGGTGCCAATCCCAGGAAATTTGAAATGGGGCTCCTTCATGGATCGGGTATGCCTTCTCAAGAGTTGGACCTTATTTTCTCGAAGAGGACAATTGAACTTCTCCACGTTATATGGCAAGGATTAAGAATTTTTTCGTTGTATAGTTTCAACAGGATGGGCCACGGTCTAAACATCGTAAATTTCAATACGTCTTTCTAGTGTAAGATTCTCCGGGCGAGTAAGCTCCAATAAAAACGACTGAACCCTGTGGTTCTTTCTTATGGAGCTGCCTCAAATCTTTCGTATACAGCAATCATCTCGCTGCCCTGAAAGCCTTCAAAAACAACATTTGTGAAGAGATAGTCAATATACCGGTTACTATGGTTACTAGGATGAAGAGAGTTGACAGGTACTTCAGCAATCGACTACAACGATGTATCGACAGCAACAGATATCACTTGACAAATGTCATTTTTAAAACCACTTAATTTCAAACTTTCGATGTTATGATTAATTACTAGCAAAAAATAAAAGCAATTTATAGACGTTTTTTTCTTCTTACCTTTGGAAAAGGAAAGCTTCTTTCTCTAGGGCAACCTGTATTTTGTTACCGCCTTATCAATATTTTTGGCATCGAGTGTATTTGTTCGGTGTATTTTAAGTCCCTGGGAAAGAAAATCTTTATTTGGTTCGCTTTTTGTGAGACGATGTACTTATATCAATTTGATCGAGCTCTTTCTCACCCTCACCTACGGTCGGTATAGATGCACATGTTAGTCTGAGTTGTCCTTGTCTTATGTATGTATCTAGAACCTTCTCAAACGATGTACTAATCCTCTCCTGCCTCGTTTCAGCCGTAAGCAGTTCAGCAGTATCATGTGATCACTAACAAGTAAGCAAGGTGGTTGTAAGTTGTGATCCCTTCCTTAAGAGTGATAGAACTTTCTCCATAGTGAATATAGGAAACGAAGCACCATACTCATGAGAGTTAATTCATTTATCCACCGATTGTAGGTGGAAGATATATCGCAGCCACTTTTACTTTATAACTACAAACCCGCCCAAGATCTGAGCTACATTTTGTTGCATTGACATCATATACATTTATATGTTGCTATCGTATATTCTTTTGTGGTTTCATGTTTCTTTTCTTCTTTCATGTTTTTTCTTTGTATGGAATAGTTGCCTAATACTAAAGTAGTATTATATAATCTGATCCAGGTTGCGATTCCCGTTTTGCCCGCTTAGATTAATGGAACGCTGGGACACCGCTTCCCAAGATATGATAACATCGTCAGGCCATTCCGAACATCCGGATAATGAAGGTTGATGTACGATTTCAATTTGATCAACTATATACTTCAATTAATTACCAGCAGATTCTTTTTTGTTGTTGTTTGCCATTAACGGTTGTAATGCGAAATGTTTGTAATACCCAACGTTTACTTACAATCGCTATTTTTTTCTAAATTGTTCAATTTAATGTTTTTTTTGTCGTTCAGTATATATTGTATTATTACATTCGTTTGTGTTTTCTTTTTATTAATTTATCCGTCTTCTAAGAACCCACGTAGCCGCTATTACGCTACAACTTTGCTCATGATCCTTTACCTTATTGTTCTCCTATTTCAGAATCACTCTAAATATATCTCAAATATTTAGAATATATTTAAAATTGAAATTTTATTTGTCTAACCAATTTACAAATTCAGAATATTATTTACAATTTATTAGTAAATAATAGATATCAAACATTATATGTCATCAAAGCAAGGTGGCGTAATAGATACTTGTTCGTTTACGACTTACGAGGATAGTCCTAAAAGTTTCAAGCCTCAAAATGAAGGTGGTTTACTCGTCGAAAATATTTTAGTAATATAATTACGCATGCGTTAAAAAATACTTTAGACGCTCAGTTGTTGTTTAGCAGCCGTTTGTGTCAATAGATGTTAAGGCTTCTATAAAAATGGAAAAAATCGATTATCGACCAGACATTAAATTCAAGCATTCGAAAGACAATAGGCCAACGGAAATTAAAGTCGTGATGGATGCTGTTTACGGGAATTCTGCACCATCGTTTGTCGCAGTGAAATTTTTTGCAGCTGAATTTGATCGTCATTGTACCAGATTGGTTAACGATGAAGGTTTGGGACGGTAAAAAACTGCAACCACTGCCAATAATATCAAAAAAGTTCACCAAGTGGTGTTAGAAGACTGTCCAATGAAAGTGAGAGAGATAGTAGAGGCTGTGTGCATCTCGAAAGAACATGTTCATCATATATTGACTGAAGGTTTGGGCATGAAAAAGCTAATCGCGCGTTGAGTGCCGCGTTTACTCACTCAAGATCATAACGCGTTCAAACGAACATTTTTAAAGCCGTAGTTAAAGCAGTATAAAAGAAATAATGTCGAAGTTTTGACGTCAATTAATAATAGTTGAAAATTAAGTTTGTCTGCAAAAAATTTCACTGCGAGAAATGAAACTTGAAGTGGTGTAAGTGCCAAGTTTCATTTCATTTCCACTCCTGAGAGCAAGGCGCAATCGAAGTAGTGTACCGTGAAAGGCGAAGACACCAGCTAGAAAAATCATGGCGATCGTTTTTTTGGGATAGTCATGAAGTTGTGTTAGTTGACTATCTTGAAGAGGAGAAACAATAACAGGGGAAGACTACGCATCATTACTGCAAGCTGAAGGCAGGAATTGTTGAAAAACGGGCGCATTTGAAGAATAAGTTTTGTTCTACCAAAACAACGCGCCGTCTCACATTTCAATGGTCGGCATAGAAAATATTCAAGAACTTAGGTTCGTATTGATTGACCACCCACTGAATTCACCATATCAGACCTCCAGTGACTCTTTTGTTTCCTAGACTGTTTTGTCTAGTTTATCTTGGAAAACAGAGATTTTTATCAAATAAGAAGGCCGCTATAAATATATAAACGCTTATTTTAAAGAATAAAATGCCAAATACTATTTGTTCAGATTATTGAGATGCGAGTATGGCTGCGAAAAGTGTATAAGCATGTAAACTCAATTCCACAAGAAAAAATACTTTTCAGATTACCCTTATATAACGTGAATCCAGGAAACCAAAGAGCTGTATATTACTGTAACATACAACTGGGAGAGCAAAAGAAGACAATCAATTGTTGTAAAAAACATATTAGAAATTTGGCGCATTTATGTTCTCTTCATTGTTTCAAAGTGACAAAATTGTATCTCTCGACAATTGCTCATAGTCCCCCCCCCCCTGCTAAAAAGGTATAAATTTACAAGGAGACTAAGTTGAGAAATAAAACTGAGTTTGAGAAAAAAATTCTTATCTCTATGTTAGGTCGGAAACTTTTCAGACTACCCTCGTATTTCATATTTACACAACCAACGTATTGATATGATTTCTTATTGGTAATACAACTGAAGCTATTAATAAATAAAAATAGTTACAACTAGCAATGTCACTAGATCTATTCCCCAATTTTACGAAAGGATAAAAGAAATCATACGGAAGCTTAATATCAAGTGAGGGAGGTTCGACGAATTTTCTACTTTTCTTAGTGGTCACATCGTAAAACATAATTTCGAAGCGCAAGAAAAATTCAAAATCCACGGTCTTATTGGCTATATCGAAGGTACTATTATGCTTGTTTGCAAAAGAAAACATCAACCAGACAATTTTTTCTTGATTATGCACATTTTTGACGACCTCTCTGGCATGGAACACCTCAATTTTTAAAGTATCATACAAATTTTGGCAATTTATTTTCAAATTTTTGTGAGAAAAATTACTTTTGATCTTCGACAGTAGATTTTCGGGTTCCATATTATAGGTTATGTTTCTCCAATCATCTAATTCATTCGCGTTTGCGTTTCCGAATACGCCAAACACTCTCGTCACGTTTTGATGAAGGTTTCTCAATCCCCACAATTTAAAAATTGATTTTTGTATTTCGACACAAACTGTTTGAGCGGATACGTTTTTGGTTTGAATTGAATCACTCACTTTACATGTAAATACCATGTTGTAACCGAATTCGATTGGGATATTCGATTTGTTGCTCAATATGCATTTGCCTCTGTGATTTTTTGGTAATATTAAGAAGTTGTCGCTAATATCTAACGGATTTCTTTTAATGGTGATATTTTTGGGAGATTGTTTCTTGTTGTTCTGACGACGATCCACTAAATTCCCTAAAACTATCGGTTTTCCAACGATGTACCCGGGATTACCACTCCTGTTCGAACTGTAATTTAAAGATTTATTCGTCCAAAGATACCGAATTTCGAACTCTTGCCAAAATAATATTCCATTTTGCAGATCGAACGATTGATTGATAAGGGCAAATAAGACGTCGACCTTGCTAACACCTTCCGTACCGTTGTGGGAAATAACGTACTGTATTTTCTTGAGTAAATTTTTGCAAACGTATCGATTATCGTAGAAGCTGATGTTGCATGAAAAGTGGTAAATATTTGTGTTGTTCGAAATGTTCTTGCAATTCTCGAGGTCATCATCGCAAATCTTTGCTTCGATGGGAATGCAGACGTTTTTAGGGCAATTCTAAACAATAAAAGACATTGTTTTATGAAAGCAAGAGAAATAATGGATGATTCATTATGATGTACTTTTGTCAATAGCGATTTTTTGAGATAAAGCGTGAGTTGTGTCAAACTTGCACGCTACTTTAGATAAGTATTGTGTGACATTTAATTATGAAAAGATTCAGCCCGGTACAGGGTCTACAAATTCTTCAGCTGTTTTATGAAAATCAGCGTTCCACGACCAATGTGTCTCGTACTCTTAGAACAAGTTATGGTCTAGATAATCGGCCCACCGAACGCACAATTCGCTACACCATCGAAAAATTTGAAAGCAATTTTCATTATTGGATAATACATGACCAAATAGACCACATCCAGCGCGTAGTGACAAAAATATAGCGCTGGTAGCTTAGAGGCATATAAAATTCAACTCGTTCAGGAATTGAAAGCGGTCGATCTTTCGAATCATCACCATTTCACTCTTTGGGCTCTTGAAAAGCTTGAAGAAGATCAACTGTTTCAGACCAAAATTTTGTTCAGCGATGAGGCCCATTTCTGGCTTAACGACTACGTCAATAAGCGCAATTGCTGTAGTTGAAGTGAAGAGCAATCCGACGAGTTTCAACTGAAACAGTTTCAGTGCAGTAGTTGAGCCCTGAAGATGTCTCATACAAATGTATACGAAACGTCGTCAGATATATAAGTAACGCGCTTTCAGCCAGGAAGCCCAGAAGCAGATAGCATGTTTATGTATTTTGTTCGTATTCAAATTACTAATTACACTAAAAACTTTATATTTGACGGAAGCACTGATTTTATTACAGATTTCAGATTCAGAGCTACAAGTAAATGTCCACAGCGACACACTATCCATGTAGCTTAGGTTAGTAGTCGAATAGGGAAGTAATTGATTTCGTGACGGTGATAGTAAAAAGTCCGTGGGTCGCAGCAATTTGAAACGTTGGTAAAACAAGAAGAAGACAACGCAAGACTTTAGAAACATTCTGGACAAACTAGATAATCAGCACAACATTAAGAGCCAAAAAAAAAAACTATGGAAACATTCGGAAGACTTATCTAAAAATATTTTCGCTATGGTATCTATAAACATTACAGTAGTTACAAAAAAACTTACCTGCAAATAGTTCTGCGCCTTTGTGTTAAAGCTTTTCGAATAAGTTGCCAAGGTTACATTATCGATAAAAGTCTTAACATTTAATAAGCTATTATATTTATCTAAATTAGTTTGAATGCATGAAGTTTTAATATTTTCCAAATACTTCGCTTTCGTTTTAATTAAACATGCGTTAGTTTCAAAGTTGTCGGGAACTTCTGTAAGTAAGATGAATATGAGGCTAAGGCTGTTGAAGTAATAGATTTTTCGGAAAATAAGTACCATCCGTTACACAAAACGTAAGGATATTTTGAAACAACACTACTACATTCAACAAACATTCATACAACATTCATGCTCTACGTTTCGACATAATCTGCACCATTATTCTCTCTCTAAAGAGACTGCAACTCTAGCATACTCCTTGCTACAACGAAGCCAAATAGCCGAACCTGCAAAAATTGGTACTTTACGAAACTTATTGTACATTACGTATGTATGTGTGTGTTTAAATGCTCTGGTGGTGACACTTTCGAGTGTCCGAAAACCAAAATTGATATGGAAATGTATCTAATTCTTTTGTGTTAATTATGGGAGAACAAAATATTTAAAAAACAAAGTTAAAATGTAAACTTCTGAAAGTGTAAATGAATTATCACTAAAGTTTGAATTATTTTGGTATGAAAAATAGTGGATTTATATTTTGCTAGTTTAAATCTAGTGGTTTACGTACAACGAAGACTAAATTCAAAACTGCATATAAATCTGCTTCTGGGCTTCCGAGGTGGAACCGCGTCACTTGTACATCTGCCGACGTTTCGTACCCATTTGTATGGGGCATCTTCAGGACTCAACTACTGCACTGAAACAGTTTCAGTAGTTGAGCCCTGAAGATGTCCCATACAAATGGGTACGAAACGTCGGCAGATATACAAGTGACGCGGTTCCACCCCGGAAGCCCAGAAGCAGATAGCATGGACCATGACCGCGGAAGTCTACGTACCAGATGCATATAAATCGTACATGAAATGCAGAAATTTTTTAAAAAATGTCTATTCTCCGCGCGGGACGCGAACCCGCGATCTCATTTTCTCCGGGAATCTGCCATCACCATTAGACCAGGAAGACAGTGAATTCGAGTCCTTCTAATGTGCCATAAATTTCATTATTGAAACAGTTATTAAACGAAAAGCCATGGCAGGTCATTCATTGCATATAATTGTGCGTTTTTACGATGTTTAACTGAAAAATTCTAATTTTAGCCGCTTTTGCAGGTTATTGGAGTATCGTTGCAGGTTATTGAATAGATTCAACGATGCTGTGAAAGGAAAACGACTGTATTTTGCACACAAAAGGTTCTCTTCCATCAAAACAATGCAAGAGAGCGATTGTTTTCGAACATGAAGAAATGACTCAATGCAAAGAGATTTGGCTGTATTGAGGAGACTATTGACGCGACAAAGCCTATTTTGAAGGGTTGAAGGAATGGTATTGCTTTGGGAAATGTTAGATTAAGTGCATCCACGCAAAAATACACTACGTTGGAAAATAAAATATTTTTTTTTCGAAAAATTTTTCCTTGCTTCATTTTTATCAGACTTCTCACTCAGCCCTTGTAGAAATGTAATCCCAAAGACACGAACATCTCTCACAGAGAATACCTAACGTATGGTACTTATTTCCCACATGCACAGATCCAATAATAAATTGAAGTCGACACAATATTTACCTAAAATTTCCAAAGCACTCTTGTTTCGCACAATCCACAAATAATCACCGTATCGAATACTTTCATTGAATCGAAACGATGGCGTTTCTTCCACTACTTCGATCGACCTCCAGCCGTATTTATTTAATTTTTGAAAATTCGCGTCATCTGGACTATCAATGTTCTTAAATAAATAAATAAATTCCAAAATATGCACCTTTTAAAATAGAAGGAATATTTACTCACCGCTTTTTCATGAACGCTGTACTCTGGTGGTAAATTATCCTTAACGATGCAAAACAAACCGTTCTGATTCACCTCCCATTCATACGGAGTGTTATTTTTGTAAATATACATTGAATATTTACAGTACCTCGTATCGTAGATACGGTTCGGTTCGCCTTCGCATCTGTCGAATATTAATTTGTTCTCGTAGGTACAGTCTTCATCACAGCAGCAATTGATGTCACAGAAATCTTGCTGAAATAGAAAATTAAGGCTTTCATGGTGTTAGTTTTAAGTGTTTGTCCAATGTTTTCTATACAGTATGGTTGATATGATATCATTGATAATTCGTCTATTGTCGAAAAAAGTCATAAGAGAAGCTAAATTAGTTGCTTAAAGAGGGGATAAAGCCATTAAATAATATATAAAAATAGAAAAAATTCTGTCAAAGTCTATTAGAGGAGGACATGGAAAGATTAAAAGACAAAAATATGGAAAATGTAAGACTTAGTACTATGAGAAATGTGGACGAAGAGGAACGGTTAAAAGAAGACAAAGTAACAAGCTTATGAAAGGAAGTACATAAAGCACTAGACGAAATGAAGACACTAGCGACATCTAGGGAGTCAAGGAAGATAAAAGTAAATTAGAAAATTTGAAAAATTCCATTCTAAAGATGAAATATGATAGGGCGATCCACTGTCATCATTATTACTCAGTCTAGTGCTGAAAAAAATCGTAGGAGAAGCTAAATTAATTGGTAAAAAGGAGACCAAAACATTGTGGCAAAATATGAAAGAATCTAGGAAATGAACTAACAGCGATTTGTGAAGGAAATCAAAAATTATTCTATGGTATGTTAAACCAAATGAAAAAATCAAAAGCGAATGTCCTTCGAAAGGTAAAATCGGAACAATTTTGACCAATTAAATAATACATAAGAAAATGGAAAAGATTCCCTCAAAGTCTATTAGAGGAGGACATAGAAAGATTAAAAGACAAAAATATGGAAAGTATAAGACTTACTAGTATGAGAAAACATGGGCGAAGAGGTACGGATACAAGAAGACAAAGTAACAAGCTTATGAAAGGAAGGAAATACATAAAGCACTAGACAAAATGAAAACATTAGTGACATCTGAAGAATCAAAGAAAGTAAAAGTAAATTAGAGAATTTGAAAAGTTCCATGCTAAAAATGGAATAAGATAGGGCGATCTATTGTCATCAGTGTTACTTAGTCTATTCCTGAAAAAAGTCGTAAGAGAAACTAAGTTAATAGAACAGGACTTATTGATCGGAGAAGACATTAGTGGCTTGCGTTTATCGATGCCCTAGTGATTTTAACCAGGAGTAGAAAGGAATTAAAGGAGGTAAAGAAGAGATTGGAATAAACGCAAAAAATAAGAAAAAACAATAATGAGGAGAAAGCAAAATGTTTCTAAATTCTTCTAAAGAATTTAGAAAAAAAATACCCAAAGATAAAAACGAAATTTATAAGAATATCAAGTATAAAGGATAAAATTCAAGCATAGACAATAGCGCGGAATCGACATACAGTCACTACGAATTTTTGAGAAGCAAACAAAAATTTTCAACGGGACAAAGACAAGAATTTACCAAACAATAACAAAGTCAATAGTCATATATGCAAGTGAAACATGGACTTTGAATCAAACAAAATAAATGCAATTGGAAATGAGGAAGGGAAAAGTGTTAAGAAAAATATTTGGAGGAGAGAAAGTATTAGGTGCGCAACTAAGTTCTCGCTGTTTTTCAAGAGATGGCTCCAGTAGTAAGTGCTGGTCGATTGTGACATAACCAAAACGTCATGAACCAAGTTTAGACATATGGAAAACAAACCGCTTTGACACATTAGTGATTTTGTTCTTGCGTCACACACATTTGGTTGTGCGAAAATGTCTGATTTTGTGCCAAATAATCGTCATTTGCGGGAAGTGTTGCTTTTCTTCTTTCATTCGAAGAAGATGGCGGCTGAAGCGCATCGAGAACTCCAAAAAGTTTACGGAGATGCTGCTCTAAGTGAAACAATGTGCCGTGATTGGTTCCGTCGCTTCAAAGACGGTGATTTCGATGTTAACGACCGTTCGCGTGAAGGAAGACCAAAAACCTTCGAAGACACTGAATTGGAGGCACTGCTCGATGAGGATCCGTGCCAAACACAAAAAGAGCTTGCCTCAGCCTTAGGAGTTACCCGCCAAGCCATTTCCCAGCGATTGCATGCGTTGGGAATGAGTCAAAAACAAAGTACTTGGGTTCCTTATGATTTGAAGCCAAGAGACGTTGAGCGTCGTTTTTTCGCCTGTGAACAATTGCTCCAGCGGCAAAAAAGGAAGGGTTTTCTTCATCGCATCGTTACGGGTGATGAAAAATGGATTCATTACAGCAACCCAAAGAGAACAAAATCATGGAAACTGCCCGGTCATGCTTCTACGTCGACGGTTCGACCGAATATTCATGCTGCGAAGGTTTTTCTGTGTATTTGGTGGGACCAGGGCGGTGTTATCTATTATGAGCTGTTGAAACTGAACGAAACCATCACTGGGGAACGGTATCGAACTCAATTGCTGCGATTGAGCCGAGCACTGGGCGAAAAGCGGCCACAATACGAACAGAGGCACGAAAAAGTGATTCTACAGCATGACAACGCTCGGCCTCACGTTACCAAACCCGTTCAAACCTACTTAAAAACGCTCAAATGGGAGGTCCTATCCCACCCGCCATATTCCCCAGATATTGCGCCGTCAGATTATTACTTGTCCCGTTCTATGGCACATGGTCTGGCTAATCAGCAGATCCGCTCATATGAAGACATCTTAAAGTGGCTTGAGTCGTGGATAGCCTCAAAAGACGAACACTTCTACCATGACGGTATTCGAGCTCTGCCAGAAAGATGGGAAAAGTTGTCGCTAGCGATGGGCAATATGCTTACAAATGAATCATTCAATCATTTGTAAGCATTTTTTTATAATAAAGTTGCATTTTCATCAAAAAAACAGCGAGAACATAGTTGCGCACCTAATATTATAAATATTTACAATATCTTTACCTGTAAATCGCACGTGCATATTTCAGTTTTAGAAAAACCGCTTTTAATTTTGTTCAAAATTTTCGGTTTTGGTGTGGTTGGTATAAATCCTATTACACCTATGTTATATTTTCCCGTCGTTTCAAAATCTGAACTAACCGATGTTAGATTATCGTCGTCCCACGTGGCATTGGCAACATCACAGGTTGCATTTTCAAAAACCGCAAATTCAGATACCTCAGTTACGTTTAAGTTGTCAACGGTCGAAACTATATCATCGACCACAACGGTTTTAACGAGATTTGCGATTATGAAACATACTATCGTCAACGACATTATTATTAATTATATTCAACACCAAACTTGTTGAAATTTCTCAATATAACGGTGACTTCAAAGGAAACTACACCCATCGCTTCAGTGTTTAACTTGTATCTATCGTTCGAGGAAAATATCAAGTCTGGATATTTAAGTTGTGGTCCACCGCCGAGAAAAAATTGTACAAATCGTTCTCTGATAGTGCCGAAAGGTCTCCAAGTGTAGCAGTTTAAGGTGTGAATTCCGGGACTTGTAGGTATAGAGACGAAACCATAGCCGTAGAGATGTGTTCTACTTAACCAGTCCAAATGGTAAACTTGTATGTAGATTTTAGGCCATCCTAATATTTTGGGGACAAAAGACTATGTCAATTAATCAAAAAATGTTAATAAAACTGCTTTTCACAATAACATTCGTATTTTGTATACATATTTTGAGAACTAAGTTGTCATCATCAGCAGATAATCGCTTAGCCAAATAAACACTGTGTTTGGCTTTTGACGGTGAAAATCTGGTACAGACTTGTTTCTGTGATTAACTATTTGCTAATGATGGCAACGTAGTTGTCTAAATACGTATACAGAATACGAACAATATTGCGGAAAGGGTTTTTTCAATTAACCACAGTCTCCATTAAAATTTACCTATCTTAATAATATTAATGAGAATGTGTTCATGCTCGTAACATCTTTATTAAATCAGCAGTATTTATGTTCGTACAGCGTATGCAAAGTTTAATTTCAAATTTAGTACGTTCGTAAGTTTTCTTTTATATAAATTTTTTCGTACGCCGAAACGTTGGAAAAGATCTCAGCGCACATGAAACTCACAGACTTGCATTGTGAAAGAGTGCAATTTGTAATTATTCAATAATTAGAGGCATTATCTTTTGGCGCAGTAATAATAAGTCCTCTCCTAATTTATGGAATAAAACTGAATTTTCCTGTTAAAGAATGTGCATATTTCCTCACTATTTCGAAGGAACTGAACATTGCATTATAATTTTTATTCTATCAGAAACAATATATTTTCATTGAAAAAAAGAGAAAAGAGAAAACCATCGTAAGGTAAGAATTATTTTCTTGCTTACTTTTCTCTACGAATATTAAATTCCGTTGTGTTTCTTTTTCTAGCTATTAAGGTGGGTTTTTTCTTAAGGTTTATATCACGTACGTTAAGGACTATTTTCTTAGTGGGGAAAATGACTGGAAGCTGTGTCCATCCATAACGTTCTTCCGAATTTTCATCGTAATAAGGTCAGATCGCATTATAAAGGATGTTTCAAATTCCGCGTTTTTTTTAAAGAATAAATAAAACACATTATTTGCATTCACTTTCAAAAGCTTTTTATTGGTAATTGAAGTATCAGTTATGACATTTATATGCGAAAAATAATATCTGCCGAATGCCCTCCTCTTGCAGCTCCACAGACGTCCACTCTTTTGTTAAAATTTTCAATGACATTTTGAAATAATTGAGGCTCTATCTCACCAATGACACGAATAATTTCATCTTTCAAAGCAGGAATTGATTGTGGATTGTTTATATAAACCTGACTTTTCACATAACCCCAAAGAAAATTTTATAAACCTGACTTTTCACATAACCCCAAAGAAAATAGTCAAAGTGAACGGTGTCAAATCACATGATCCTGATGGACAATTAACATCACCGTACACTACCTGACCATAATGCACACCAAACAGTAACTCGTTTAGGATGCATAGGTTTCTCATGAATAATTCGTAGATTTTCCTCATTCCAGATACGGCAATTTTGTTTATCAACATAGCCACCAAGTTCAAAATGTGCCTCATCGGAAAACATTTTTTTTGACAAAAATCAGCTGGTTTTTCATTGATGAAATTGATAAATGAACGACGTTTTAGATGATCTAATAGCCTCAGTTCCTGTGTTATTTGAACCTTTTATGCCTTCAGAGCTAAATCCTTGTGTAAAATACGCCATGTTGTTGATCCACTAAGTCCAAGTTAAGTGAACGTCGTCCAATGAACATTTCAGGATCTTCAGTAACACTTTCACGAACCAAACCAATATTTTCTTGTGAACGACCACTATGACTGTATTTTTTACTTTTTTGATCTTCCACGGAACCGGTCTTTTGAAATTTTTTAATAATTCCACCAATAGTGCTTTCAGATGGGCTATTATGTAAACCATAAAATTCACATAATTTTCTAAAAACTCTTTTCACAGAACGCTGATTTTCATAAAATAATTCAACAATTTGAACGCGTTGTTGTACCGTGTACGAAGCCATTTTTATAAATGTCATACATACACTTTTTAAATGCCCACATACCCAGACAAATTCAGTGCGCCATCTATATTTTATTTATTCTTAAAAACCGCCCAATTTGAAACAGCCTTTATATTTTATTACTTCGTCATCATGGCGTTATTTCATACAGCAAAATTAATAGTAGATAAAGGTATTAAAATGCTGGGACATCCATTGTATTCATTGATTTTGATTGTGACTTTTGGCTCTTCTTTAATAAAAAAAATTAACGTTGAACAGTTTTTTGTGAGCGTTAATGGTTCTCAACAGTGGATACTTCTCCCAGAACACTAAACTTATCATGATGCTCATTTAACACTGATTCCGGTTTAGAATTGTAAGATATAATAAAACGATAAATTTAGGTGCGATTAATATGATTTTTACTATGTAAAAATATTAAAAAAAAACTGTTTTTTATCAAGAAGAAGTATGTACAATAAGTTTTATTACTTTTTAGATTATACAAGAGAACTTTTCTAGCAGTCCACGTACTAGACTTGCGAAACATTTCAGTTGACCTATGATTTTAATATATAATTCAGTTTTATTAACTATTTAACCTTCTTTTATTTCGAAACAATATAATTAACCTATATTCATTACGTCTCATATTTATGGAAAGCAATTTAATTAAATTAATTAATTTAAACTACTTTCCTACAATTTTATTTTTACTATACCAATTAATATCGAAAACAAATCTCAAATTAAAATTAAGAAATCGATACTTAAATTTCTTAATTTAAATTTGAAATTTGTTTTCGTTTTCGTTATAATAATTATATTATTATCACAAATACGTAGTTCTTATGTTACCACATTTACCTGGGATTCCAGTTGATGCTAGATGAATATCAATAGGAAATGACCATTTACATATATCGTCAAATTCAGAGCTAACTACCTGAGTTTGGCCCTCTTTTTTACCAGATATTACTTTCCAATTATTACCTGTAAAGTGGCAATTATCAATTCCTTTTAACATCGATCCCCTATCAATTATTTTTGTAAGTTAACTATTTGAAAACTCTTGTTAAGTGTAATAATATTTTAACGGTTTAATGTTGCTAAAGTATATATTTTTAAAAATAAATATGCCTAACAGAACTTTTACTAGCCATAAAAATATCGTTAGGTAATAATATGTGTACGTCATATATTATGACGTATACATATTATTTTTAAGTAAAAAAGCATAAAACATAATTCTGGAAGGTCCACTAATGAACTATAATAAGTGCAAAAACATTGAATATTTTCTTCTGTAGTAGATTTATTTCCAATAAATTTAGTTTTTAATAATTAACAACAAGAAAATCAAATATTACGACTTAATTTGTCTCTAAATTAAGGATAATTTGATGATTTATTATTAACGTCAAATTAATGAAACAAGCAGGTGATTATAGTATTCATACGCAAATAAAAAGAGAAAATCTGTTGGCCTATTACATGTGGACATATGTCTTTTGTACATTAGTTATTTAAAAAATTCTCACCACACTGGAGACTCCATTTACAAAACAAGCTTTGTTTAGGGAAATCTCTAGCACTAGATATTTGTCCTATTATATGTACTTCTGCCATTAAATGGTATCAAAATAAATTAACAATAAATAGGTAAGTAGAAATTCTGTTTGTTTACAGCCAAACTTGGTTGCTTAGCAACATTTATATTGGGGTTAGAAAGTTAAATTATGAATAATACAAGAATTAATTAAATATTTTCTGGTTCATTGCTTTGTTGTTTAAATAATTGATACATTCTAATAATGTAATATTATTATTATTGCACATATAGCATGAATTATTTAATTTTCCTCTAGAAAACGGTAAAATCCTGGAACGGAATATTTTAAACGATAAGTTTAGTAAAAATAACGTTCATTTATGACATTGCGCTTGCGCATTTTGGAATTGTATAACCCTAAGATGGCCGTGAAAATTATTAGTGTAAAATTTAATACAGTTTTAAACAGATAAACTATCGAAGAAGAAGTATTTCATCGATGTGAGTTCAAATAAATTATTTCTGTAAATAGATAGAAGTATTAGTGTAGTATTTGTATGGTCACCTAAATTGATTTTTTCAAATGACAATAAAGGTTATTTGTCTTTTTATTGACGAACAAATACGTTAGGTTTCAAGTTTTTAAACTAAAAAATCGAACGAAAAATAATGCAAAAATGTAGGTACTAAGTTTGCAACTATTTCACCTTACACATTACAATGTTTGTCAAATTATTTATGTACTGGATTTTTAATGACATTTTAGCTTTCTGGTAATTTAATTAATTTAAAAAAATGCGTAGAAGAAGTTCTGTTGAATGTTTGGACGACGGGCCACCACGAAAGAGGATTTCTGGAAATGCAACTGTATCATGCGTAGATATCAGACCAGGCGAGGTAATGACAGATTTGGTCGGTAATAAATGGAAACTTGGTAAAACAGTTGGTGTTGGAGGATTTGGAGAAATATTTCTTGCATCTGATTATAATGATGAAGATCCTGATTTGGCAGCTCAGTATGTGGCAAAAGTCGAGACCCACACGAATGGACCTTTATTTGTTGAAATAAACTGTTATTTACGAATTGCAAAGAAAGATATGAGTAAGTACTACAAAGATTTCTTTCTCATTAAATAACAATTATTTTTAACTATGACTAAGAATTAATTTATCAAAGTATGGAAAATTTTTATTGACATAAATTTGTGTTAATATAAATGGAAACCAATCACAATGAGAGAATATATTCTTTACATATGTAATGCTAATTGAAGTTTAGAAAATTAAAGTTTTTTGCTATAAGATAATTATATTAAATCACTTATAATGAATTTATCTATGTTCTTCTAGATTCCTGTTTTTTATTAACATTTTGGAGACCAAAATATGTCAGTAGTTTATTGTAGGTTATTTTCTTAATTTACCTGTGCTCTATTTATTGTATCTATTGATTAATCATGATTAATGTAGACAATATATGTAGTTTCTTCAAATGAGAATAAATATCAAATATCAGCAATAAATAAATCAGTATGAAATTTTGCAATGCCATGTCATTTGTGTCATGCCAACCTGAGTCACTAAAACGAATTTCTCCAATTACATTTTTTTTTTTGGGGTGTAATTACAAATTGAAATTTTCTATCTTATACTTTACTATTTTTTTTTAGTAGTTAAGTAAATTTTCGTGTAGTCATAGTAGTTCTAGTGTAAATAAAAAAGTTGAAGTAATTATTTTGGCAAAACAAGTTTCGCGCGTTTTTACTTGTACCTCCATTTTAAAATTGGCTGCTATGATTGCTACATTTATTGACTTTTGTAATTTAATCAGTTAAATTCCAAATTAAGTACGTAAACAAAATTCAACCGTTTTTAGGTAGAGAAAAAAAATTATTAAAGATATATTAAAATAGCAAATAATTATTAATCACAAATGGAAATTCAGTTAGTATACCTGAAAAGTTGGCATTAAACTACGTTCGCAATTGTTTTTTTTTAAATATCAGATGTATATGGAGTATTTCATTCGGACATATAATAAAAAGAAATGTAAAATTTTTAATGATACAGAATAGACGTTTATAGTATACCCAATTAACAATTTTGTTAAAAGGGCGTAATGATTATCCAAATGGTATGGTAAATTCTCAAATTATTGCAAGTTTAGTGAGAAGTAAGGTATTTATTAAATAGGAAAAACTGTAAAATTCACAAATAATCTTTTTGTACAAAATTAATTTATGAATATAATAATAAAATCTTTCTATTTGAAATTTCGATGTTACAATTTTTTAATTGATTATAACTGGGTAAAACTTTAATTTTCAAGCAAATTATTATTAATAATTCTTTTATATTGTTTGAATGTTATATTTCTAAACAATTTTTTTTAGTAAAACTACAAGAAATGTATTCTTCACCAGGTACCATTAAAACTTATGTTTGTTCTGTTCAATAACACGAACTGTCTTATCATTTCTTGTAGTGGTCGATGATGAATGATTTTGTTTTTGTTTTCTTCTAACAACATTTTGAATCGATTTTATAACCGTAAGCAACATTTGGTATACTTTCATTCTGATTTGCTTTAAGCTCAGAAATAACTGTCAAAACTACGAATTAATGAAAATAGGGTCTTTCCAATTTTTAGATTTGTACAGGAAAGACACATATTTGTAATATATCGTATTCAGGTTACTAATGAACTGTAGCGGTATGCATAACAGCTTCTATGCTAACAGATTTGAACTCGTACAGATGTGTACAAGTTCATGTGTGTGTCCCGTGTCACGTGCATCATTTCCAATATAATCTATATATTTAGGTTGAGACGATCAGTAGGTTATTACAAGTGATTATAAGGGCCAATTTCCTGAATTGGAGCCATATATTGTTTCGTCACTCTCCATGTTCAAGCTGTTGAGAAATGAGACTTTTCTACATAATGAACTTGTCGTATTACTGACCAATAGATTTTTGAAACTTAATAAGGATATTTATTATCATCAATGTAACAAACTTGTTGAGCAAGTTTTGTATTCCTTGACGTAGTTTCAAGATGGTGTCTTGGGAAGCTCGTTTTTTTCCCCTAATATCCATTTTAGGCTGATTTCTTCAATAATATGTCTTGACATATCACATTATTTTTAAATTTTATATACCAATTATCGATTTCTCAACATTAATAGTGAACAAACCTCCTTATTTGCAGTAGCGTACAGCCTCAATGGGAAGGCTGGATAGATGCGATTATAAATAAAGTAAATATCATATGTAATGAAGTACCTTTTTAACGTAAGAATTTTATATAGAAATTTCTTTACATTTGCGAGGCATTTTCGCGTCATTGACATGATACAAGCTATCGACATGCTTGCACGGCTTCGCCCCCTATCGGCACCTCTTGCTGGATTGTTCAACCTTTCTCACATATTTATGACAAGAATTGGTTCACGCCCTCAACAGAACTTTCAGAATGTCAAGTATTAGTTTGTTAAAGTACATAATCGTATGGAAATTACTAATATTTTTACTTTTATTACGTTTGCAACGCTGAATATCATTAATTCGACCGACGTTGATATTTTTCATTCTGTCATTTTAGTGTCTATATACCGCCTTGTTTATTATTTTCTCTTATTGTTTTTGACAATTAACCGATATCTAACCTAGACATTAGAAACATATATCTTGCAACATAGTACAAACGTCATTGATTACGTGCACCGATTCTTACCATGGATAGCCTATAATCATATATATTTAAGTATATAAAGGATAACCTATAAAATTAATTAAATATCTTCTGAAATTAAGACGATTTAAAATTTCCGAGGACTACTTCGACTTCGTTTTTATAACGAACACCCAACGTATTATTTCAACATTCGTTTTTTCTTGACATAAATTTAGTTCTAAAATAAACAATTTATTTCGGAGGTAAATTTTAATGGAGACTGTGATTGATGAAATTAATCAGTTAAGATTAATATTAACACCTTTCCACAATAATTTTCGTATTCTATATATGTCTTTCAACAATTAAGTTGTTATCATCAGCAGATTATTACAGTTTGCAGCTGGAACCACGGCAAAATCCGCTCAGAGACGAAAGACTCGGTGTGTCTGGCTTTTGACGACGTAAATCTGGTACGGACTTTGTCTCTGTGCCGATTTTGCCGTGGTTCCAGGTGCGACACTGATTAATTATCTGCAGATGATGACAACTTCGTTGACAAAATCAGTATACAGAATACAAACGGCAAAACCCGCACAAGAGAAAGTCCGTAGTAGACTTACGCCGTCGAAAGCTAAACATACACTGCTGCCGATGACAACTTAGTTGTCGAAATACGTCGATAGAATACGGAAATGATTGTGGAAAGGGGTTATATTAGCCTTAATTGATTAATTTTATTTCGCGGTCAAAACAAAAAATAAACATACTGCACGCTTTGGCTAACTCAAGTGTATATATCATATGTGGGCAACAACCGGCCCGCTGATATCTATCGCTAAAAATTGTGAACACTACTTTAAAATGCACTACTTTTAAACGCGGCCCGCGAACGCATTTGCACATTAAAGTTTGGCCCACAACATGTCAAAGGTTGCCCATACCTGGTATATATAATTACATAATAACATTCAATTCTCATTGTAGTTGACGAATGGAAAGAGAAGAACGATCTAGATACGTTAGGGATGCCAATTTATGTTGCTTCAGGTTCCCATGAGACAAAAGATGCTAAACTACGTTTCCTCATAATACCAAGATTCGAAAAGGATCTGGAGCAAGTATTCCAATCGAAAAAACGCAAATTTAACCTAAAAACGGTATTAGTAATAGCGACGCAGCTAATAAACACTCTCGAATATATACATAGCAACGGGTATGTACACTCCGATGTGAAGGCTTCGAACATTCTGTTGCAACAGTGTAAGAAGGAAAAAAACATGAAAAGTACTTTAGTGCGTCATTCAGGCACAGTTCCTTTGAGAAGTTGTAGGGTGAAGAAGTTGATGTTCTCGCATTTATTGAGACCAAACGGAAACTTAAGATACTACGACGTAGCGGAGGAAAAATTTGGTACCAAGAAAGATATCGATCAGGTGTATCTTCTAGATTACGGTTTGGCGTCGAAATACATACGCTCCAACGGTGAACACAAACAGTACTGCAGCGACGAGCGTAAAGCTCACGCCGGAACTATCCTATTTTGCTCATTGGACGCTCACAAGGGCGCCCAATCTCGCAGATCTGACCTCGAAAGTTTAGGCTTCAACATGGTGTATTGGCTCACGTCCAAGTTACCCTGGATGGACGATACTGAAGAGCCGGAAATCGTTCAAAAAAAGAAACAAAAATGCCTGACGAATCTCGACGAGTTTTTGAAGTGCTGCTTCGCAAATGGTTATCCAAAATTTTTGTACGATTACTTCAAGTACTTGGTCGAATTGGACTTCGAAGCCTGTCCCGATTACGATTACTGTAGATCGCTCTTTGAGGAAGCGCTTAAAGAGTACGGTTACAAGGATAATAATAGGTTCGACTTCGACAATCAAGAAGGTTGGGGAAAGAAACAGAAGAGGACAAAAGTTAATTCTGAAAATAAGAGGTCGCTTAAGGTTAGCTATAAACTAAATCGGATACCACTCACTTCCAACTTACCCGTTCGTCCGAAACTGAGAAAGAACGCTAAAAATAAGAAAATGAACAAACTGAATTGGTCGAAAATTCTGATCGATCCCGAAATTATCCTGAAGCAGGCGAAAACTAGGGACAGAAAAGTTACGGAGAGTAGTGATTGTGGCGCGAGTGTTTTGAATTTAGACATTAACCAATTAAATCCGACGTACGCGATGCTCGACGTGTATAACAAATCTTTAGAGAGAATAAATTCCGGTAGTTCCCCTCGATACAAAGGAGACAGGTAATTACGTTTGGTGTGCGACGTGTAGTAATTTGAATAATGATTTTTATTTTTAGCTGTACAGATTGTCTAGAAGGGTATACACCGGCGATGATGATCGTGTACAATCGTAAAAAAGAACGTGAAGAATTGGAAATGGAGAGGTTACATGTTAACACAAGACGAACAAATAATAAAGCGATTTTTAGGAATAATACTAGGAGTAGAACCAATAAGCAAACGAGTAGAACGCGTAATACAAAATCCGCCACAGGTAATGAATTCTTACGCACGATTTTGTTGATACATTTTATCGCATTTACAATAGTGTATTAACCTAAAATAACATATCGGGTTGTTACATAAGTCCGTTCATTTTTATACCATTGATTCAACGAAATCATAGTCTAAAAGATAACTTTTTAACAAACGCACTGCTCGTTATTTTCTATCACATTTGTCCACTATTCAGGCAATTTCATACAACTATGCTCAAATGTATTAGACATCTTACGAATTTATGTAAATACATACATTTATAGTTTATATAGTTTAGTCAAGAGAGAGGTGGGGAAAATAAAACTGTTGTGAAAATTATGTACAAAGTGTTATTTAGTAATATAGTACAATTTATCAATATTTTGTCGCTCCGCCCTTGGCCTTAATGACAGCTCGCACTCGTCGAGGCATACTTGCTACTAAATTGTAACACTCTGCCGGTGGTATTGCAGCCCATATTTCGCGAATTTTTGTTGATAATTCTGCTTTTGATCTTAGTTTTTTAAGATACGCCGCAAATTTTCAATGGGCGACAAATCGGGACTTTGTGGCGGCCAATCCAATACCTCCACTGTGTTTTCCTCGAACCAACGCATTACAGCTCCCGATTTGTGGCAGGGCGCATTATCTTGCTGTAAAATGTATTGTGGAATATCCTGGTCGAATAGTTTTAGCACAGACGGTTCTAATACTTCCTCCAACATGGCTAAATAGCGTTGGCTATTCATCCGTCCATTGCACAGGTACACTTCTCCGACACCGTATGCAGACATACAACCCCAAACCATGATACTACCACCTCCAAATTTTACTGTGGGAATGATACATTGTGGTTCATAAGCTTCCCCTTGCCTACGCCGAACGTATAGCGCCCAGGTAATCCCCAAAGCTGTTAGGCAAAAGAAGAAAGTTAGCACTTAGACAGGATTAATTTTGTTTAATGTTACATGTAGATTGAATTGCATACAACGATAAGAATATTAGTCATGAAGATGTACTTACATACCTCGATATTCGATTCATTAGACCAAAGAATCTTCGACCACTTCTCGATTGTCCAATTTTCATGTTGTTTGGCCCATAAATACCGCTTCCTTTTTTTATGAGCGTCAGTTAAAAGCGATTTACGTCGCGCTTTACACCCTCGTAAACCAGCACGCTGGAGACGCCTTCTCACTGTTTGCGCAGAAACTGTTACGCGATAACGCTGTTTCAGCTCACTGGCGAGCTGTTTCGACGATTTTTTCCTATCACTGAGAGCCAGTCTTTGTAAAATTCTGTCTTCTCTAATCGAGGTACAGGGTTTTCTGCCACTTTTTGGTCTGTTAACAAACGACCCACTCTCCTGATAGCGACTAATGGTTGTACGGACTGCACATCGCGAACATTTTTTTTTTTTGCAATTGCAGCTGTTGATAACTTCTGGGAATGCAGTAGCACTATTTGGGCGCGTTCCCCTACCGACAACTCGCGTGTTTTAGGCATTTTTCTTCAACAAATAACTGACACAACGTGAAAAAATAGGATAATCTAATTGATCTCTACCACAAACTCACAAACCCACTGCTAGAATGACACTAAATTTCTAAAATCCACAATTTCCCCTTTCCACCTATTCTTTTCAATAGGGGATTAACTAGGGTATTCAAAAACGCATTTCTGTAAATATCATTAACTATTTTTAGGGTTAATTTCCCTCAGGCTTGGATAATACCGAGAATAAGGGTTTTTACCTGGGGTGTCTAATACATCTGAGCATGGTTGTATTTCATCTCTCTAAAAGGTTTCGTCGTTATTCTCGAAAAATCTGTCAAGTTTTGATGTCTTTCAAAGATCCCAAATTTTTTCCATTAAGGGAATCTCTTCCAAAGATTTCAAACTTTTTCTATTAAGAGAATCTTGTAGAGAGTGAAACAAATTATAATCGGACGTTGCAATATCTGGGCTATATGGAGGGTGAGGCACAATATTCCATGAAAACTCTACAAACTTCTCTGTTCAGTGGTTATACACAGTCTGTCGCAGGGGAAACCAAACTTTTTTAAAATAAAAACAAAAGCTTACTATTTTGGTAAAATTCATTTATTTTATTCAAAGTAGCCGCCTCCGGTTACAAAACAACGTTTTGAATGGTCAAATAACATGCCGAATGAATTTTTAAGTTCATCTTTAGAAATGTCCTTCAAGATCGCCGTCGATGCCTTTTCAATGGCTTCGACGTCGACATATCGCTGTTCTTTCATCGGCAAATATAGTTTGGAGAATAGACAGAAATCACAGGGGGCCAAATCCGGTGAATACGATGGTTAAAATGCCATTTGTAGATAGAAAATCAGTGTTAAGCGTCGAGCGATGAGATGGTGCATTACTATGTAACAAACGCCAGCTACCAATTTCACGATATTGAGGGCGCACACGACGGATACGAGCCAAAAAACGCTTCATAACACCAAGATTATATACAATATTGGCTGTTTGACTAATGTCAAAAACTTTGTTCACTATGTCTTTCGAATCAAAAACAAATCAACAGTCTTCACTTTAGACTTCTCCAAACGGCTTCTTTTCGATCTTTCTTCGCTTAGATGCTTCCGTTCAGAGCTTTGACGCTTGATTGCGTCGCCATAAAATGCTTGAAGTTTTCATTCTTTTTTGTCTTTAATCAAGTCTGTACAATGTTGAATTCAGTTAGCTTGTATGGTACAAACCGTGCACAAATCTTTCTCAGCCCTAAATGCTGTGTCAAAATGCGATGAGTTGAATCTTTGGAAATATTTAATTCCATTCCCACGTATCGCAATGAGGATTTCGTCCCATTTCTGATAAACTCATGCACAATTTCGATGTTACTTTGCGTAACCACAGATTTTTTGCACCAGGATGTACAATTTTAAAAAAGTTCGGTTTTCTCTGCGAGATACTGTATAGATGTGTGGAGTCTTGCGCTGCTTATTAACTAACACAGGAATTTTTTTTTTTAGGAAGAGGTTGCTTCAAATTGTCAAGTTGTTCACAGTACTTGATTGAATTAATCTGATTATTCGATGGCAGCTCATGCTAGAGTATGCCAGTGACATCCTACCAAATGCAAAATATTAGTTTCTTTGCGCGGAACCTAATATTTAGCGATGTCTAGAGAGTGTTTCCCTTTTTACGTTGTTAGAGAGAATCCATTCTTCATCTCCAGTAATAATATTCTTAAGAAAAGGTTGTTTCTTTTATTGAGCTGATCTCAAAAGAGTTTACGCTACATCATTACGCTGACGTTCATTATGATTACGTGTAACCCACACATCGACACGATTGATTTAGCCTTTGGGCTGGAACTTCTTTGAACTGTTACATGCGACACTCCGACGACATCTGCAATCTCGACTGCTGCTTACTATCGGGCTCATACGTATAGATCCAAGATTCATCACCTGTGACGTCTTTATAAATGTTCTTTGGAGCACCGCCATTGTATTTGTTGTGCATTTCTTGGCATCAATCGACGCGAGTCCTTTTTTTTTGAGCGGTTTTCAAATTATGTGGTACCCAACGTGAACATAGCTTCTTAACGGCTAAATGTTCATGCAGGATCTTATGCACGCTGGTGTTACTAATACCTAGAGATGCCTCGATCTCACGGTATGTCACATGACGGTCTTGCATTATCAATCCATACACTGCATTAATGTTTTCCGACGCAACAATATTTGTGGGACAACCTTCATGAAATTCATGGTCCAAAGAACGCTGTCCAAGTTTGAATTCACTATACCACCGATTTACTGTAGTTTTCGATGGTGCTTCATCATCATGTAAAGAATTCCGCTCGTCGATGTGTTCTTGTCGAGATAATCTACGCCGAAAGTTATGAAAAATAATTGCACGAAAATGTTCGCGAGTTAATTCCATTTTTTCGCCGACATCAAATTTTCAAGTTACTGTCAACAATAGAAATAGCGACCGCATAATAAAACTGTCAGCGTAAATATATTGTCAAGAACGACGAACTTCACGATGCAATCATCAGATTGGAGGCAATACTAACAGCGTTGCCAGTTCCCGTAATATAAACGGCTACCCTCGTATAATACTGCAAATGCTTCAGTAAACAGGAACAGCTGTCATATTATACTGTGTCTTAACTTCCAGTGTCAGTTTAGCATATGGTATGATATTTTATAAGCGTGAATGAAACGTCGCCGATTCAATTAGCAGTGCTAAAGATACCATTCCAGGCCACAAGCCCAGAAAAAACTGTGAACGACGACCGCGAAAGTCTAAGTCAGATTAAACTATTTATTGACATTTTCAAATTCCATTAATCTGTTAATTTGCTTAAATGGGTAATTTAAGTAGCAAATATTTGTGTTTAACGACTTTGTTTATGAATACCCAGTAATTAAATTTGTAGTTATTGTGTTTGTATTTTCAGATATTAAAAGGGACATTACCAGAAAACAGAAATCCGTATCCAACGAAAGAACGTACAGACTAAGAGGATAGGACGTAAAATATAATGCCCATTGCAAACTCTTCTACTTATCATACCATCGTCATTCTGTTTGTGTATGCCTGTCCGTAGAATAAACGAGTATTAAAAGCAAAAGATTATTTAAGACTGGTTCAAATAATACAAAAAGGAAATTAATTCAACAGATCAGGTTTTGATTGGGATTTGTTGCCAAAGGTTAATTTTTTTTCTATTTTTTTTGGTTCTCTCGATCATTCTAGTATGAATCGCCTTTTTGCGGTCGTTTGCACTAGATGCATATTTATGGATTGTTCAGTGTACGTAAATAAATTTAGTTCTTATGTCAGATGTTGTCAGAAATTCTGGTAATTCAAACGTTATTAGAATTTTCTAGAAAATATAGGGAAAAAAAGTAAGTCGTAAATTGATTGATTTTTTTCCATATTTTTGGGGGGGAAAATAGTATAAAATCGATGTTTTTTTTTGTATATTTTTATCTATCTTTTTTTGTATGTAAAATGTAAATGAAAATCGCTTTAAATTTTTTAACACGCCTTTATTATGTAAAATAACGATCAATAACAAGTAATTTGTTTTTATTTTGCATTATGTCAGCAAAAATAGAAGGCAAACAGAATTCAAAATTGGAGTCTTGCAGAATGCCAGACGATGTATTATAAAATGATTTCTTTTTAGGGTTGTTTTATTGTAAACACAGTACTGGTGGAAAGGTTGTTTGAATCAATTTACTCAGCAAATTCATAATGATCAATCTATGGTCAACGTAATCGAATATTTTATGTAGACTTGACCATACGTGTTAAACACCCTAATAATATGCTGTAAAAACATTCTCTTATTATTACTAGTAGTACAATATAAGAAACAAAATAAAATTCGAACTAGTGCACAAGGCTATTGTCCTGTGTATAGATATTATAAAGACAGGTATATAAATATATTCATGCGTTCAATCTGAATTCATTACGATAAATACTTCAAAACGGATGGGAGCATTACATTCTCTGTGTAAGCAGGTAAGTCTTTCTTCAACGAATACCAGTGCTAGAACCACTTATCCATGCCCACATATTTACAGGGAATTTCCCGTTCTTATTGTTTCTATTAATGTACTGCCAATTAAATCTTTGTTTTGATGGCCGATAAACATTTACACTGTCAATTGAAAAACTTTCTCATCTAAAAAAATCAATACGTTCCAAAAATTCTCATCTTTATATAATTATTTACAAATTGTAACATCTTTAATTTATTTTCTTGCTTCGATCCCCGTTTATTAGTAGCTGTTCGGTGATGTCACTTTGGTTTATTCCTCTACGACCTGTCCACACTGAACAGGGGAAATATGTTTTTACAACTGCTAAAATGGAATGGTCAAAAGGATTTTTTTAGTAATGATATTATCTTGGTGTTCCTAAAAAACTCATCTTTTTATCTATTGTGTGACTAATATTCCACTTACGTTTTATTTTTAAACTGCATCGTTTGCTTATATTCAATATAATAGTAAAAGTAATATCTTTAATTTACTTTCTTCCTTCAATTCCGGTTTATTGGCAGCTGTGCGGTGATGTCACTTTGGTTTATTCTTCTACGACCTGTCCACACTGAACGGGGGAAATATGTTTCTACAACTGCTAAAATGAGATGGTCAAAAGGATTTTCTAGTAAATGATTGGCAAGGATATTATCTTGGTGTTCCTAAAAAGCTCATCTTTTTATCTATTGTATGACTAATATTCCACTTACATTTTATTTTAAAAGTGCATCGTTTGCTTATATTCATTTCTTCTGAAATTATTTTTAGAGAATACACCCACAGTTCAGTTTTGCCACAATTTCAGTTTTCTGATCGTATAAAATGGTGTGGCATGTTTTTTGGAAAAGTAAGGTCAAGGTAATTTTTGGTATGTCAACCGATAGCTGCTTGATAACATGCATGATGTTAGTAAACAATAGAACAGTGCAAGAACAATTCAATGTAGAAAAGTAAATCGTGCCCCCTTTTTTTTATTCAACAGTTTGGTCTAGAAACTAATCTGCCATTAACTGTTCGTACTCTCCGTAGATTTATTAAGTGACAACTTCTATTTGGGTAATAAATCTACAACACTTTACTATTAAAATATTCTCTAAGTGAATTAATTTTAAAGAGGCGATATTGCAGTTTATTTTCAGCACATTTATTCCCAGTCAACATATTAAGCAAAGCAATAAAGATACCCAAGGTAAATAAATCAAATTATTATTTGCCAGAAAATATAAATGTATTTATAATATGGTATTTTCCAACGGCACTTGATACGTATGGCCAAGGTTATATTGTAGTATAGTACCTAGATTGATTATGTTATTATGTTTTACAACGTTGTTAAACTCCAATATGAATAAAAATCTGTGCTGCATATTCAGTGAAGTGCTTAATGTATTGTTCGATAAATTAAGATGTATATCGACACCTTCACATCTGCTATTAGCTGATTATACATATTACTTATCGTGCAATTCTATTAGTCCTATTTTAAAATGTTTCTAATAACAGTTATTATTAAAATGTAATTACATAAACAGTGTCTTACGGTATCTAACATAAGAACAAAAATAATTAGCAGAGTACTGAACAATCTCGATTTGTAATCGCAAATGTGTCTTTTAATTATGCTAATCGACCAACTTTATATTTTTAACCATGTACATCATCCAATAATTATGAACGAATGTAAGAAATTTTATTAAATTGCAAATTTTGTACTATGCTATTTTTTTGGGCTTCACCACGGACTCATTACAGCAATCAAATGGGATTTTCTGCTACTTGCTGTTAGTGCATAGTGTATTTTTAGTAAGAACGTGGTCACTGTTCTAGTTTTATAAAAAATACACTAAAGATGGATCATCGTTGGTAATATTTACATTGAAGTGATGCCTAACTGCAAAAAGCTGTTCACTCAGTTTGAATTTCGCGAATGCTTATCAATCCAATGGAACATAAAAAAATAGTATTCAATGCAACTAGTAGAAAATGCTAATAATTTCATTGTTTATACTACATTTTCTTCAAGCTGTTGGCAGTAAAAACCGTGAAACATTGATTATTACGTTTCCTAAAATTCTGTCGAACCACTTGTATTTTGCTACTTCGGAATAATAATTTTAGTGGTCTTTCATATGTTCATGTAATTAATTCATTACTGTAAATTTAAATATAATATTTGTAAGTATATTTCGATACATTTCGCAGTATACTTTATAATACTTCGAATGTAGGTATTTGGGTTTTGCAAAGCATGCTTTTGAAAACTTATTTTTATCATAAAACAAGAGGATATAAACAGCATTTATGGACTTTATAACTTTAAGTATCATTGTAGGGCATCTTTTATTTTTACATTTTGGCTTTTTCTTGTGAGAAAATTCTGTAAGCACCCAGAATAAACAGACATGCTTTACATAGGAACGTTAAATACAGTTTTAAAATACAGGTAGTGCGAAGCTGGCTGCCACATTTCAAATGATCGTAAATCATGGAAGAGAAACATGAAAAATCGATCAGTCTAGGATACACTGGAACAACTATTTATTAGCGAAAGTTTGCAAAGCTTATTTCTTGAAAATTTTATCTGGAAGATTGCCTCTATATAAATCCAATTCACTGTTGTTAGCGCTTTTTTTGGAAGTTATGGTATACGCGCCTTCGTATTCACTGTCAGTAATTGCAACTTCCTTTGCACTGTCTTGTTTTGAGTCTTAAATATTCACAGCACACCTCCGGAATAGTCTGTTTTTCCAAAAATCTCCATCGGAAAAGGCCTGGAATGGTAAGATCATGTCTTCAACACGAGAAGTAACACTTCTAAACAGTTCATGAACAACGGCCATACTATTTCGCGCGCAGTGTCAGGTGTTGTACCACCCTATTGAAAATAAAGCGTTTTTATCTCAATGCCAAGCTGTTGTGAGTAAGGTTTAACAAGATTTTCCAACATGGCGACGTTGGGCTTCTGTCACTACGTTTTGTGTACTATCACGCTCCATTCCAACTGACCATATGAAATGGGCTTCTCTCCTCTACCCTTCCTCCTTTATTCTGTCCAATGCTAAGTGTTGCACTTTGGAAATATCCAAGTTTGAAATGTATCAGTTAATTTGGAGACACCATTTATAAAAATTGGTGTATTTGATCTTTTTTGCGCAATTTTTACTTCTAAATTGTTACTAAATTTTGAAAGCGAGTGACATTTTACTCTTAAGTCTTTCGAGTCTTGATAATAGAGAATAATGGAGGCTATTCTAAAACAGACTATAAGAATTTTAGAAAAGTTGAATAGTTGGTTATCGTAGGCAGTTGCCTAAGTATTCAGATGATAATACATTGCACTACCAAACTATGCAGTGTAATTTATTCAAGCAATATTCTTTTTACACCTCAGTAGTTCGTTTTAATCTTACAAATAAATCAGGAGAAAAATAACTCACTAAAGTATTTAGACAATTCTATTTAGCAACATTCATCTAATCTATTATATAGTTTTAGTATTTAATTGAATAACCCTTGGGGCGAATAAGATCCAAATATTTAGACATATACGAACTAAATTTAATGAAATTTTTCCAATATTCTTTATTAGAAATAAAATGTCTTCTCATTTTGTACTTTACTCTCAGTCGTGGCCTTCCCAGACCATCAACATCCGGCTGTTTATTGTTTTCCAAACCCCAATTAACCTACTTAATTGCATTTCTTTAGCAAACGAACCGTGTCAGGGGATTCCCGTAATATTATATAAGTGGTAAACGAATCGTGCCGAGGATTCCCCGACTACGATCATAAGTAATAAGTGATCCGTGATGGGAGATTCCTACACTATGATAGGAAAGAATTCATTAGATAAATATTCAATAGGATTTAAATCTAATGATTTTGGACATATGTAGAGCCTTCTTGAACTTTTACATGAGCCATTCTTGACAATTGCACCAGTATGCTTCGAATCACTGTCTTATTGGACGAAAGAAATCCATTTTAATCCAATATTTTTCCCATACTTTGAGTATCTTTTTTGCTGTCCATTAAAAATTATGTCTTTTCTAATTCTTCACTTTAATTAACTCGACAAATATTCAATAGAATTGTGGAAATGTGTACAGTCTTTTTGGAGTTTTATAAGAACCATTTTTTGACAACTGCTATAGTCTCGCTTCGAGTCATTGTCATGCCGGATAGGACAAATCTTTAACCATGAATTAATTAAATTTTGCCTGGTATTTTAGGCCGCTTTCTGACTTTTGGAGTAACTTATTGCTTTTGTTTGTTAAAAATGTAGTGTTTTCTAATTCTGCACTTTAATTCTACAAATAGTCCATATGAATTAGACCCATTTATTGTAGAGATGTGCGGAGTCTTCTTAAAGTTTTATATTTGCTATTCTTTGACAATTGGCGCAGTATATTTTAGGTGATTGTCATTTCGGCAGATATTTCATCTCTAATCTGAGTTTAATAAGTGCAAAATATACAAGTATATCCGCATATCCATCTATACCATGTACCGTCTATAATATATACTGATCCTTTTTTCATAGCGATAGATAGTTGTCTACTTCATTTGCCTATCATTAGAACAGAAAGTGTTAATTTTCCTATCATTTCAAAAACGCTGTTCTAGAAATCTAGTAGGGGGTGGTTTAAATATATTTTTGTATCACTCAGGTTTTTTCCAACATTTAAGTCATTGATGTAGAACTTTTTCTCGTAACTTTGTTGTAAAATCTTTGTTTTAGTATTCGTTAGACAATATTAAAAAAATCCGTACAAAAAAATTAGGATCTTTTAAATATTTTTTCTCTTCCAAAAAAGAAGATACAATCATTCTCTTTTTATCATATTTTCATTTTTATATCTTTATAATAAACTCCACTATAAAATGACTTTCTAATAGGACGGGCAATATCTCGCTCAATTGCCTCCTTTATACAGTTAGTATCCTCGGTTTTCATTTTTAATTCGCCGGTTTTTCTACAAATTTAATTGTTTTGTTAACAAATGCATACACAACATATTAATAAGTGTGTAATTTAGAAAATATCCCAATTACGTTTGATGTTGTAGGGGGATTTCCCATTAATTCTTATAACCCATATACTGTGAAAGATATTTTTTTTACTTTCAAGACATGATTTATTCGCGGAAGCGTGTTTTAATTTTTTAGTTTATTTATATACTGAACAGACTTGCAATAAATATAGGTTGTTTATTATACGATCAAATTATATTGTATTAAAACTACGAGGGCTATTTTTTAGATAAGGTCCGTTTTTTAATAAGAAGAAAAATACTGTGGATATCATTAAAATATATTTCCATATTCTCTATACTTTCAACTACCTTTCTACATAATTTCCATTTTAGTTCAAACATTTGTCATATAATATTCAACAAGTTTTTGAATTCCGCCGTCAAAAAGAAACCCAATCCCCAATACATGGTTGCAGTTTTCATTTCTTCGTCGCCGTTGAACCTTCAAGTACAGAAACAGGTAAAAATCACTGGGTGCTGCAAGGCCTGCACTGTAAGGTGGATGATCCAGTTGTTCCCAACCAAAAGACCTGATTAGATTTTGTGCAGAAGCATGCGACTTTACATTGTCATGGAGTAACATCACACCGACAGTAGGCCACGTCACTTGTTTTGTATGGCACGCAGGAGTTTTCTCACGGTCACATAATTCTCATCAAATGTGATTGTTGTACCTCCCGCCATAAAATTCGCTAAATAAAATCGCTGTCCTGTCTCAAATAACTTTTCGTTCTGAAATTATCTATTTGGTTTTCACCGTGGTTGGTAACGGTGCGTGGCTTATCATGTATATTAACCCGTTCGTCGTTTAACGTCCTCACCCGTTTTCGAACTTTACTATCACTGATGGCATTATCACTGTATACTTCATAAATCTAACGGTGAATTGCCGTTGCTGCCAAGTTTCTTGCACTCAAGGTTCGAAATACAGATCCGCATTTCACAGTCGGCGGGCGAGCTTTTCTTAAACATTACAGACATCTGCAGCTCAGCAGACGGCGGACGATATGTCTGCAAATGATGTCTAAACATGCACAAAGCATGCTACCAGCATGCTTTGTGCATGATTCAGAAACCATTGACTTTAAACGATATACCAGAGCGCGGCAAATAAATTTGATTTGTAATGTTGTATGCTACAAAAATTTATTTTCTATAGCATGGTGGGGTTTTCCCCCATTCTCTTACATATAAGCGTTGGGAATCTCTTCAACTGTATATACAAGGACTCTTCGAAATCGTCCGTCTTGCTTAATTCACTGCAAAAGATAGTTATTTTTCTGAAACTAATATGTAAAGTCATGTAGGTTCTGATTTAATCCCTAGTGTTCTATGACCTATCTCTGTTTTAATGCTTATATAATTAAATTGTGATTATGTTTACAAATTAAACAACAGTAAAAGTACTTCATGATATTTTTGTCTATATATCAATGCTAAAAAGACGCAGTAATAGAATGCTTAAAATCGTTTTAATAATCGCTGACTTAGCGGATATGAAATACGCGAGATATAATATTGACAACTGCTACCGTTTACTTAAGTTACAAGTATTTGTTTTGTGTCCGTCTCCTTGATTTTTTTGATTTTGATTTTCATCTAAGTACAGTATTGTGCAAATTAATGGAATCAAACACAATATAACTAAGAAAACCGTTTATTTGTCATATAATCACGATGAGATGGTATAAAATTATAAATTACTAGTAATTTAATAAGAAATATGCCCTCCTTTGGCTGCGATGACAGCCTGAACTCTTTTCGTCATGGAATCTATTAATTTTTGACAGTTTTCCTTTATTTTCTGGTCCCGAAACCACACCTGAATTACTGCTTCTATCAATTTTGTCTTCGTTGTACAGTCCATTTTATGTAATCTAGCCTTACAAATGGCCCACAGATTTTCAATTGGGTTTAAGTCTGGAGAATTGCCAGGCCAGTCGAGGAGAGTTATTCCTTTTTCCTTGAAATATTTGACCATAACCTTCGATTTGTGGCATGGAGCTGAGTCCTGTTGGAAAATTGCACCTCCGTTTGGCTCACATTTCTTTAGATCTCTTCCCAAATACTTATCCAGTAGCTCTTTATATTTCTCGCTGTTCATCATGCCTTCTATAGGCACCAGCGATCCAGTCCCCATGTACGAAAAACATCCCCAGAACATCTTTACATAATGTTTGACAGTCTGATCGATATGAGCTGCAGTGAGTTTTTCATCTCCACTTTTTCCCACGAATTTTGATCGCTGCCCCTGCACCAAAAAATGGGAGTCGTCTGAGAACAACACCTTTCTCCAGTCTTCCTCATTCCATCCGGCATATTTCTTGGCCCAAATAAGCCTCTGCCTCATCATTCGTTGAGTGAGGAGTTGCTTCTTCTGTGATCGAATGGCTTTTCTTCCAGACTGTAAAAGTCTCCTACGAACTGTCGAGTCATGCACTTTCACTACAGCGTCGGCTAAGTCATTTTGTAGTTCAAAACTAGTTTCTCTTGGGTTCAGCTTGCTATTTCTGACCAAAAAAGTGATATCCCGGGGTGTCATCTTCCTCTTTCTCCCACATTTTCCCGCTCGTTTCACTTTAACTATTCCGGTATTCTTTTTTTGCTTTAGGATCTTGCTTACTGCTCCTTGACTAACACCACATTCCCGAGCAATATCTCTCTATGTCATTGAAGTGTGCTCACTTAATGTCACAATCTTCTCACGTTTTCTGGGCGTGATATCCATATCGCGAACAACCGGTAAAAGCACAATATAAATCAAAATTTGGACTTTGAAAGAGTATATGTGAACAAACTCTCTAGAACGCACTGAATAACTGTGTAATGTGTTCCCAGTGATATAGGCTATGTTTCTTGACATAAAACTACTGTTAGAACTGACCTAACAATGTTGCCACATGCAGAAAACTAAAAAAATAGTCATGATTCCATTAATTTGCACAATACTGTAGTTAGTATAATGTTGGTATTCATATAAAATAAAAGTACATGGTTAAAAGTAACATGCTATTCGATCAAATAAGTTTTTAATTTAGATTAATTTGAGGCATTTTCAAACAAGAACATATTGAATACTACTTGTATAGTGGTATAATAGTATTTTGTAGATAATAAGTAACTGTGATACATTGCTACCACATTGTAGTGCAATTGAAAAGAAAGAGTAATTTAATTGTATCCTACTACGGCGGTACGTATTTGCATTTATTTAAAACTAGCACTCAGTTTATTGTGAATTTAATATAGTTAAAGGATTGATTAATTTATTACGCTAAAAGCATTCAATTTATTATAATATATGCAGAGTATTACTTTTAACAATTAATTGGAGTTAATCGAGGTGAGAAAAAAAAATGTTATTTTCTTATTTTTGTAAGTCGTAGCGCGCTTTTGATTGTTTTAAGCTTTTGTGACAGTAAAATTAAATATTCAGGTATTTATTAAACATGTAATAAAATTAAGCTCAGAAATCATGTAAGCATATAATAGTGTATTTCTGTGTATTGACATAACAATAAAATACTTTTCTACTTTCAAATTGTTTTTTTCTTTTATTTTTAATATATTTTAATATCAATAATAACTTGCAAAACTATTACATCCTGACGTGTAAAAGTAGGGTAATAAAAAGGCTGTGGAGATTTGCGTAAGCTCAAAAGCATACGTTATACGGGGGGCCATGATTAACTTTAGCAATATATAAAAGCATATACGTGTGTTGTCTTTTAAGTTTTACATATAAAACTGGAATAAAACAGTAGATAGTTTTTAAGACTTCATTGTTTTTCGAAGTATTTTCCACGAAGATTAATGCACTTTTGCATGCGCACGAATCAACTCTGGAAGCTGTTGTTACACTCGTTTATTGGTACAGTCAAAATTGCGTTTTTGAAGGTATCGACTGCTCTTTCCGACGACTGGAACCTATGACTTCGCAGTCCGTTCTTAATTTTCGGAAAGATAAACAAATAATTCGGTATTAGGTCCGGATTGTACGGAGGATGGTTCTACAATTCGATGTTTTGCTGCGTTAAAAATTCAATTGCTATGCGTGCTGTATGCGAACTTGCATTGTCTTGGCGGAGGATAATTCGTCGTTCGGAGTTTGTTTTTCAAAGCTCAACGATTACTTACGGCAAACAAATGGTTGTATTCCAATCGGTTGCAACAGTTCTTTGATCTGGTAGAGGAATTGTTGCTGCATGACCTGCTTTCGAGATAAATGTTGCGACCATCTTTTTGGAGACACTTCGAGAGCCGATAACTTTTGTATGCTTTTCTTCACCTTGGGACATCCAATTCACCCTAGCTGCTTTCTGCACTTCGGTCAACAGCTGCGGTATGCAATGGGAAACTAATTTTTTTCACACAATTTACGCAAAATTTTTTGAATTGGAGTTTTCAAAATTCCCAATAATGCTTCAATCTGGCGATATGTCACATGTCGATTTTGGTTGATGATCATGTACACAGCATCGTCGTTTTCCTGAGTGACTGCCGTTTTTGGTGAACCTGCTCTTGGTTTGTCCCTAAGACTAATCCGTCCACGTGCAAATTATCCATACCAAATTTTTAACTGATGTGCTTCATTGCCGAAGACAGAAACTAACTCGGCGAGGCATTCTTGTTGAAATAATTGTCTTCGAAAATTATTCCGCGAAAATGTTCTCGGTTTAAATCTGTTTTTCAACTACCTTATCGACTTTGACAGTTTGTCGTAGCCACAACACGTATCGCACTGAAACTTTGGATTTAGGTTAACTAAACATGGGGGTTAATTTTTAGTACTGACAGAGGATCAATTGAGGCTACGTGTTACGAAGCTTCATCCAAATATTCAATTACTTTCTAGCAAGAAACAAATGAAAATAACTCATTAAATTAAATTTGAGATATTATTTATCTACTTTCCAGTATATTCCTTTTTAACGCAATAAATTTATTAAAAATACTTCTACTGTAAATTTGGTACGTAGACTTCCGCGGTCGTGGTCCATGCTATCTGCTTCTGGGTTTCCGGGCTGGAACCGCGTCACTAGTATAACTGCCAACGTTTCGTACCCATTTGTATGGGACATCTTCAGGGCTGAACTACTGCACTGAAATTGGAAACTCAGTTTCAGTGCAGTTTCAGTGCAGGGCTGAACTACTGCACTGAAATTGTTTTCAGTGCAGTAGTTCAGCCCTGAAGATGTCCCATACAAATGGGTACGAAACGTCGGCATATATACAATTCACGCGGTTCCAGCCCGGAAACCCAGAAGCAGATAGCATGGATACTTCTACTGTATTATTGTTATCTGAAAATGTAGTTAAATATATAGTTGCTTAATAAAACTTATGCGACCTCCTTTGTTACTGCTTAATTTATATGTGGCCTTTATTGGTAAAAAGATTCCTAACCTCTGGTATAAATCCTTCTAATCCAAGAGCACGATGCCGACTAGTGGGAGGCAGTTTTAGTCTTGGACAATAGGAAATCAATGCAAGCCACTGAGTTAAAAATGGATGTTCAGGTAAATTCTTGTTAATTCAGAAACTTTTCAGTGCAATATCTAGAAATTTGTTCTTTTTCTTTGAATTGGCATCATGGATAAGCAGTTTCTTGTTTGTATAATACTTAACTTAAAAAAAAATTTAGGTGTAGATTCTATTTTCATTGTTTCAGTTTGATGTATTGAATTGTTGATATCGAATTCATATGGCTTGTTAAAAATTACAAATTATGCATTCTAAACTGAACATTTTTATCATGACTTGAGTTTCAATTTTTAGGGTTATGTTCTACGTGAAGAATGTTGATTGAAATTTAAGGCATGGTAATATTTAGAATATTTTATTGAACAATAATCGTATAACTAATCTAAAGCAATAATAATTTGAAACAACGCGGTTATAATTTTTCGAACTCGTCCAATATTCTGACGAGGGAATCCAATGTCTCCAAGCAAGTTGGTATTATTTGATCGGCTGGTAATAAGAATCCGAACTGTCCAAGATCACGAAGTTCGTAGGCATATGTTATCCGTGTATTGTAAACTCCTTTTACCCAGTCAAGACTAGATCCTGTAGCGATATCTAAAAAACGAATTAAATAATAACATTCCACATCAATATACTTTTAATATGATTATCATTAAGAACTTAATTACGTGAGAAATTATATCCAAAAACACGGAACACCACTGCTGTGACATCCAACGTAACAACCAGCGAACTAACTGGCCGAACGGGATGTATGGGGTTACTTTTAGATGCCCGTCATAAAACAGTGAACATTACCACTGTTTTTCGATATATTTTTTCGATCAATAAACCGATCAACTTTGTGTATAATCGATAAAGCCAGATGAACTGACGAGTATTGGCATTATATGAAACGCGTATTTACCATTGCTTTTGTCGGCATACATTTGATATAACTATACTTACATATGGTTTCTGCTATGTTACCACATACATATTGTGTTCCAAAGCGTTGAGCCAAGGAGTCAATGCCTTTGAGGCAAACTTCATACTGTAAATTGAAAAAACACATTTTATGTATTATGAGATGTATATGACATATGATTGTTTAAATAGATAATACACAGTCTGTTGCAGAGAAAACTGAACTTTTTTAAAATAGTAATTCCCAGTGTCGCCATCTATTAAAAAAATATGCGTCGGTAAAATAGATGTTCCACCAATATTATGTCAAAATGTCATCACATATGCATCATTAGAAGCAGAGAAATTGCGTACAAAGTAACAGTGTGTATTTGGCGTTGGTCAAAAAATAAATTTTGAACAAAGCGCAAACATCAAGTTTTGTTTTATACTCAGTAAACCGTTTACTGAAACGTATAATTTGATGAAACAAGTGTATGGCGATGCGTATTTATCCCGTAGGTGTGTGTATGAGTGGTATAAACAATTTAAAGACGGTCGTACGGATATAAATGACGACGAACAACCCGGTGCAAAAAATATGTGGTTACGGAAAGTAACATCGAACTTGTGCATGAATTTATCAGAAATGAGCCGAAATCCTCCTTGCAATACGTGGGAATGAAATTAAATATATCTAAAAATTCAATTCATCGCATTTTGACACAGCATTTGGGACTGAGGAAGATTTGTGTAAGGTTTGTACCACACAAGCTAAACAATTATCAAAAATTGCTCCGAACTCAACATTGTACAAACTTGATTAAAAACTCAAAAAAGGACGAAAACTTCAGGTATTCTATTGTAACTGGCGATGAGATGTGGTGTTTTCAATATGATCCAGAGATCAAGCGTCAAAGCTGAATGGAAGCATCCAAATGAAGAAAGACCGAAAAAAATTGGCATGGTGGAGAATGATCTGTCGTTTTAGGTTTGTTTTCCTTATTTCTTCAAAAACTTTAGGCAAACAAATAGTTGTGTACCATTCGGAATTGACCGTTCTACAACTCTCTAAAGGCACGATTGCAACGTGACCGGTTTTTCCGAAAAAAACAGGCGACCATTTGTTTTGTTGTGCTTCGAGCGCGAACAAATTTTGTTGGTTTTGACTCATCTTGCAATACCCACACAGTCGACTGCTGTTTACTATCGGGCTCATACGTATAGATCCAAGATTCATCACCTGTGACAGCTTTGTAAATGTTCTTTGAAGCACCGCCATTGAATTTTTTATGCATTTCTAGGCACCAATCGACGCGTGTTCTTTTTTGAGCGGTTGTCAAATTATATGGTACCCAACGTGAACATAGCTTCTTAACGGCTAAATGTTCATGCAGGATCATATGCACGCTGGTGTTCGATCTCACGGTATGTCACATGACGGTCTTGCATTATCAATTCAGACATTGGATTAATGCTTTCCGACACAACAACATTCGTGGGATGACCTTCATGAAATTCGTCATCCAAGGAACGCCGTCCAAATTTGAATCCACTATACCAACGGTAGTTTTCGATGGTGCTTTATCACCATATAAAGAATTCAGCTCGTCGATGAATTCTTGTTGAGATAATTCCACGCCGAAAGTTATGAAAAATAATTGAACGAAAATATTCGCGAGTGAATTCAATTTTTTCGCTGACATAAAATTTTCAAGTTACTGTCAACAATAGAAATAGCGACCGGATAATAAAACTGTCAAGCAAATATATTGTCAAAAATGACAAACTTCACGATGCAGTCATCAAATCGGAGGCAACACTAATAGTGTTGCCAGTTCTCGAAATATAAACGGCTACCCTCGTATTGGTGCAAATTACATTTAAGTATCCAGGATTTATTAATTTCCGAAATTTTTCTCCCAACTTTTATAAAATGTTGTATTTGTAAAGTATTTTTAGGAGTTCGTATTTATGCCAATTTATTTTTTCGTATCAATATCGTAACCTTATGGTCATTTACGTTTTCGCATTTCGATCTTTCTGGTAGTTATTGCTTTCACAGAAATTTCCATAAATAAATAATAATAACCAAATATCTTTCATAAATTCATAAAAAAAGGAAATGAATTTTATTTTATTTCAGAAATGTATTCGAATTACTTATTTACTTATTTGTAAATATGCTCTAAACTAAATGCATTCTTTGACGTGAATAAGTACTTACCAATTCATCGTGATTTTCCAAATGATCTGTCGTATGACCGAATGGGAATAGCAACATTTGTGAGAATGAATGTACAGCAAAGTAAGCCAATAATTTGTCTTGTATGGAACTTATGTACTGCGCTCCGCTTGCTACTGACGGTTCGGAGAATGCGTATGGACCGGCGAATATGTCACTGCAAGGATTATTGCTGGTACCGCCGGTATTCCATCTGTAGTCAAAGTTACGATTGGGATCAGCTCCATAACAGTTTCCGTATGGCACACGAGTTTTTCTCCACATTCGATTCTAAAAGATGGACATTTCATACGTATGAATTAGAAAGTATCTGAATCGAAATTATGTTGGCAGTACATTAATTGGAACAGGAGATTATTTAGAAGCATTTCGATTATTTTTTGGAAAAGAAAATGATAAAATCTTCGAAAATTATCATAATTGTATTGGTGTGGGTAAGTTTCAGTAAAGAATCAAAGTTTAATTAATACTAACCGAGTTCTTAAAGGAAAATATTTAGCATACGTTAATGGTTTGAAATGTTCTCAGTATCGACCATAGATAGCGTTGATTGTTATTAAGTAGACACGTGGTCATAGGAAAGGTCATATAATTGTTTTCAACCTTTTCTCTAAGAGAACTAGTCAAAATAGGCACGTTGTATGTTTAACGCAATTGAAAATTGATATCAAGTTCTGAAAAGTTTACATAGACTTCTTTCTTCATTGTCAACAATTAAAGAATGGATTGCCGATGTTAATTACTATTGCATCAATGAAAACTCATTACACCCGTTTAATCAAGCCAGAAATTAATGAAAAAATCATGCACTCGTAAAGGAATCGAATCCCTGTCCACTACTTACCGGGCAAGTACTTTACTATTAAGCTACTAAGGACCGTAAGATTCGATTCTTAAACGCGTCATAAATTACATTATGGAAACAGATCTTTTTAATCGAAAACCCACAGTAGGTCTTATCAATTGCATATATACCACGTGTACCGGATAGTCATTACCGGTTTTCCTAACAAATGTCGCTAGGCTTAGGTATGCAATGTTATGATTTGACGCATGTGTCATTTTATTCTACTGACATCAAGCTTCAAAGCCATACGTGTTATAATATATTTTGCGAAAGTAACACTATCATAGATTTATATTTTTTTGAAAATGTCGAGTTTCGTCCTGAAAAAGTGCATTTGCAGCATGCATTACTTTTATTATTTGATCAAAAGGAAAAAGCCCATGAAAGGCAACGTTTGCTGATAGAAACTTACGGTGAGGATGCTCCAACTATAAAAACATGTGAGACATAGTTTCGGCAATTCAAAAGTGGTGATTTCAATGTGAAATACAAAGAACGTTTTGGTAGACCGAAAAAGTTCGAAGATGCGAAACTGCAGGGGTTATTGGATGAAGATCCTGTCGTATGCCACAACTTGGCGTATTATGCGTAAGGATCTGGGTTTAAAAGCATACAAAATTCAACTCGTCTAAGAAATGAAAACGACCGACCTTTCGAATCACCACTGTTTCAGTCTTTGGGTTCTTAAAATGCTCGAAAAAGATCCACCGTTTTCAACCAAATTTTGTTTAGCGATGAGGCCTATTTTTGGCTTAATGGCTACGTCAATAAACACAATTGCCGTATTTGGAGTGAAGAACAACCCAAAGAGGTTGAAGAGCTGAAATTACATCCAGACAAAACCACGGTTTGTTGTGGTTTATGGACAAGTGGAATCATCAGTCTATATTTCTTCAAAAATGAAGACGGCCACAACGTAACTGCGAATGGCGCCCGTTACCGCGCCATGATAACGGACTATTTGCAGCCTAAAATTGAAGTCCGTGGCTTCGACGACATTTGATTCCAACAAGAAGGCGCTACTTGCCACATAGTCCGTGAAAGCATGGCTTTATTGCGAGAACAATTTGGTGAACACACACACCGCCTAGATCATATGATATCATACCTTTAAACTTTATTCTTTAGGGCTACGTAAAGTCCAAAGTCTAGATGGATAAGCCAGCTACGATTGAGCAATTGGAAGCTAATATTATTCGCCAAATACCACTTGAAATGCTAGAACGCTTCATCGAAAATTACTATAGAACTTCAGAATGGACCATGCTAGGTGCAGTTACGGCCAACATTTGAAGGAAATAATTTTTAAAAAATAAATGTCAAGTATGGTTCTTTTGTATGATAATAAAGAATACTCAATAAAATTGAAGTCTATATTTTTTTATTATAAAAAAAAGTACCTCCAAATGAATCACTCCTTATTAAAATCGCCCCTCTTATGTATAATGTGCAGTAAAGTCAACAAAATATTTTGCGCAGGTGTCATTCATCATGACTATGGGAGCTTTAAAAATAAATGTCAAGTACGGTTCTTTTGTATGATAATAAAGAATACCCGATAACATTGAAACCTTTATTTTTTTTTATTTTTGAAAAAAGTACCTCCAAATGAATCATCCCTAACTTTAAATTCGAAACGCATTCTTTGATTGTTAAACCAAGAACATTTCAAATCATCTTTCGTCATCAGTAATAGGTTGTTACCGTTGTATGTGAGAATACATATCCATCCGGATTAAACACTGGGAAAATATACCAGTCGTAGCTTTCTGCCCAGACCCGTATAGCGGGATCTTCACTTCTCAAAATTTCATTGGTTATATAGGTGACTGATGCTGGTGAAACCCTTTGCAATAAAAAATATTTGTAATCACTTATTTTTTTTTGTTTTAAATTCTTAAACATGTATATACATCATACTATACTGAAAAGTATATCAATTTACAACAACAATGTTCGAGACCAGTAATAAATCAGATCAATCATCGATCGCTTGGTTTTCAGTAATTCTAATTGAAAATTATATTTTATTACAGAGAATAGTGAATATTAAATAAATATAGCTGTAGGCAATTTTTATCTCCTTTACAGTTATTCAAAAATAGTAAATAAAACACCTTTCCGCAATAATCTTCGTATTCTGTATACGCATTTCGACAACTAAGTTGTCATCATCAGTAAATAATTAATCACAGCGTCGCACCTGAATCCGCGCTAAACTCGCACAGAAACAAATCCCTACCAGACATTAATCGTCAATAGTCAAATACATATATTACAAAAAATAGTAAGACTTTTTAATTTAAATTTCGCGCGAAAACCCATTCGTCGAAATATTTTTTTTCTAGGTTGGTATGACTGTCAGTGACATCTGTGCCAAATGTCGCATCAATATAATCATTAGTGTTTAGTATACGCTTGTCTTTCTGAAGTACAAAATGTGCATTCGGCGATTTTTACAATGAGTGAAATTATTCAACAAAGAAGTTCCATTAAATTTTGTGTACGGAATCAAATTTCTGGTGCCGAAACGTTCAGAATGTTGCAAAAGGCCTTCGGTGATAATTGTTTGTCGCGAGCAAGTGTTTTTGATTGGTACAAATTATTCAAAGAGGGTCGAGAACGCGTTGATGACGAACCACGTCCAGGACGGCGATCAACATCAACTGATGATCAACACGCCAATAAAATCAAGGAATTGGTGCTTGAGAATCGACGATTAACAGTCAGAGACCTTACTGGCATCGTCGGAATATCGGAAGGATCAGTGAAAACCATTTTGAAAGATCATTTGGGCCTAAGAAAAGTGAAAGCACGATTTGTTCCAAAATCACTCAATTTTTTCGAAAAATAGCGTCGCGTTGACGTCTGTGAAACAATGCTTTCCAACTATCAAGACAAAGTGAAAGGCATCATAACTGGAGATGAGACTTGGATCTACGCTTATGACCCGGAAACAGACGATCAATCGGCCGAATATCGTATCAAAGGTGAGCCGAAACCCAAAAAACCACGTCAAAGCAAGTCAAAAATCAAGGTTATGTTGACAGTTTTCTTCGATTATCGAGGTGTGGTGCACTCCAAATCCCTTCCGACCGGCCAAACTGTCAACAAAGAATACTATTTGAGTGTTATGCGTCGTTTGCGCAATGCTATTCGTAAAGAGAGGCCAGAATTATAGGCCGACAACTCTTGGTTTTTGCACCACGATAATGCACCGTCGCATACTGCATTAATTCTTCGTGAGTTTTTCGCCAAATTTTCAATCAATATCGTGCCGCAACCACCGTATTCGCCTGATTTAGCTCCGTGTGACTTCTGGCTATTCAGCAAACTCAAACGACCGCTCCGGGGAAACCGTTTTGAGTCAATTGAAGACATTAAACGTGAATCGCTACGCGCATTGAAGGCTATTACTGAAATTGACTTTAACAACTGTTTGGAGAATTGGAAGAAACGTTGGCACAAGTGTATTGGGGCCAGAGGGGATTACTTTGAGGGGGGACGAAATAGATTTGGAAGAATAAATTAAGTAGTATTTAAAAATTATGAACAAAGTCTTACTATTTTTTGCCCACAGTGTTATAGATTCTTCTGGGCTTCCGGACTGGAACCGCGTCACTGGTATAACTGCCGATGCTTCGTACTCACTCGATAAGACATCTTCAGAGCTCAACTAATGCTACTGTTTGTTGCACTGAAACTGAACTCAGTTTCAGTGCTATGCCATCGTTAATTAAAATCACAAAAGTTAATTAAAAATTTCCATGTTGGAAAAAGACTTGACCTCTATCTGCCATTTGCTACGAGACAATCTTTAAATTATATCGACACCTAAATCCATTTTTACTTAAGGATTTTGTTTTGACGATCATCATTCATCTATAATTTGATGAAGTGCTCATCAAATCAGACACATTGAACGTCTGGCTATGGTACTTACACGGATTAATAGCTTAGTGGAATATTTTTCCAATTCGTTTGTAGTGGTTTTACCTATACACAGATTATATCATGGTAATTAATATTAAGTTCGTTTCGTCAATGATAAATTTGTAAATTAATATGATAGTATCTCGAAACTGCTCGTTCAAGATTACATTTAGAGTACTTTATCTAAATTCCCCTTGATGATGTTAAATTGTTAGAATCTTAACCTTCCAGGCGTTTAAGATCTTATCGAGTTCAGATTACAAGTAATAATATATCGTATGATGGAATTTCATATTTGTATTCATATACATAGCTCAGCTTTACATCAAGAATCTGAAGGAACCATTACGTGGCGAAACAACAGTTATTTAGTGCAATTGAATTGAAGAATATATTTGAATAAGCATTCAAATAAGTAATAAAAACTCCTTATCACATTATTATTTGTATCCTAGATGAGTACTTCGACAAATAAGTCGTAATCTTCAGTAGAAAAGAAATACAGTGTCGAAACAAGAGCTCATAAAAAAAGCTACACAAAGTCATGAAACAGTCTACTAGACCTTCGTACAAAAACCGAATTTAAAATTCGTATTTATGTCTCTTACCGGTGCTTAAAATTACCATTCCTTTAATCTGGTACGTAAACTTCTGGGCTTCCGGGCTGGAACCGCGTCACTGGTATAACTGCCGACGTTTCGTACCCACTTGTATGGGACATCTTCAAGGCTCAACTACTGCTGCTGTCTGTAGTCAGTAGTTGAATCCTGAAGATGTCCCATACGAGTGGGTACGAAACGTCGGCAGTTATACCAGTGACGCGGTTCCAGCCCGAAAGCAGATATTACCACTCCTTTCTTCGTTAGAGTGAAAAAATATCTAAATATTAATTTTAAAGCCAGTGTTTGTATGGACGCCTAGTAGTGTTTCACGTTATTCATATGAAGCTTCGCTGTGAGTGTATGTTTCAACACTGTGTTTCTGAAGAAGACAACTTAGTTGTCTACATAGATATTTACAATATAACTAAGAGTATGGCAAATTGTTTTTATTATTTGTTTGAATAATTGTTACCTACAGTAAAACATAGAAAATAATTTTTTAGAAAGTATTCATGGATTTTACCTTATGCATAATTATTTCGGAGTCGATATCTACTTTAATTATGTTGGATGAAAGTTTATAGTTTCTCTTTTAATTTTGACAAGCTTTAACTTTGAAATCTATTCAGGCATAGTATAGATTCGAAACTGGTGTGAGAGAGTTTGGTTTTCCCCGTTCGGTATCTAATTTAGCTAACTTGGATAGAAATTTTTAGTCCCATTTTATACAGTGTATACAGTATATAACAAGGTCCCGAAATATTTTGCAAATAAATGCTAGAAGTCTTCCGATTTTTATGGATATTACTAGCAAGAATTGAATGAAATATATTCAAGTGTAGCATGGGTTCGAATCTCATACATGAGAAGTTGGCTTCTTGGGGTCGATATCTAATTTGATCAATGTAAAAAGTTTTTATTTTCTCTCTTATACAGTGAACGTCAGTAAATATTTTATAAATAATTATTATCGTACAACTCTTCCGACTTCGACAGACATTACTATTAATAGTTTGTAAAATACATTCAGGTGTGGTATTAATTCGTACCTTACGCCCTATAAATTTTATCAGATATTGTATGAATTCGATCTTTAAGCAGAAGAAGTCAGTTTTCTAGGGACAATATCCACTTAGGTCACATCAAACATTTTTTAATTTCTATCTTGAATTTGACAAGTTTTAAGTTTAAAATTTGTTCTAGATCAGCTGTTGTTTTATAGTGTACAGAAGTAAGTAAAAAGTCATGAAACGATTTTAATGTATAAAATTGGAATGTTCGTTATTTAAACATATTTTTTGTTTGAAATATATTTATACCACACAGCACAAAAAAAAATTATCATTGTTATTAATATGGTAATATTATTAAACTATAATATTAATGTTGTAGCTAGCTAGCAACACACGTTATCAATAGAGATTATTTTGAAGCCAGGCAAAAATGTATAAAAAACTGGAAATCATGAAAACTTTAAGCTGAGGTCAGTGCTTAATTATTTAAATATAAATTGTGTATATAAAATTGTAGTGATAGCTTTTAAATTCAAGAGATTTTAATCGCACGTAATTGAAATACACATTTTTTACTACCGTAGTACTTAAGACCACATAGAAGTTTTTTTAACATATACGTATTACATACATAGTTGTACTTTACATTAAACATGAAATTGATATTTTTTCATTACGTAAATAACAAAAAAGTATACTAACCATTCACGTGAATGAATCCCACCTTCCAAGAAAACACCCCTGTCTACGTTGTTTTCGGAGAACGAAATTAAGACTCCCTTAATCTCTCGTCCTTCGTAGCTAGTGCCAGCTATAACGGACGTCACTTGGTCTGGAAATTCGCTTTGGATTTGGTCTAGCCATTCGTATATCTTTTAAAAAATCGGAGAAGTTATTATCATACAAAATTTCAAGCTCTCATTTATATTATGTTATTATTAAGTAAGTGTTATATAAGCAGAGTTAGGATGAATTCCCGCGGGTCAGGTTCGTACTGAGTACGCAGCGCCACCACCGGTGTAATGTAATAAAATAGATGAAGTGTGAAATTATAAGTTATAGGTTTTTCTTTGAAACTAAATCCAAGATCTCTTTAAGATGGTTTATCTTGCTATTTTGTCATCCATTACAAGGAAAAATCACAAAAGCTTGTGAATACAAAGAGACGATAGCAAACTGAATTTCTGTTGAAGCAAAGACACACTTGTAGAAGGAACGGATTAAGTCAATACAAATTGGATCCATTCAACTATCGTTTCTAGTGAGCTATTAACAATGCACCAAGCATGTTTACCAAACATTTAAAAAGATTAAAGTAAAAGATCACTTCGACAACTAATACTATTATGTGTGTACAAATAAGAAGACATTTTGAATAAACATCACTTTGTTATTTCTGTATATTTATGTCTTGAATAAAAGCAGTTTGGCGGTTGAAATGAAATTATAACATATTCATGTAAAATATTCTTTAGTACAAAGAAGAAAGTAGACCTAAACAAAATTAAAACAACAAAATAATAATTGAATATATAGTGAGACAAGAATTATAAGTCAATTTCTCGAATGAAAATAAAAGCACTCATACCGGTTTAAATGTCGCTGGATATAACACCTGTTGACCAAACGAACAGCGATACAAGAACACGAGTAAAGGATTGATCCAACGTAATTAATAAAAAACTACCGCCATCAAAGCAGTGACTACAACGATCGTTTCGTTCAATTCGAGAGCTCGTCAGGAACGCTTGGTTAGTCGAGAGTTACATGCACTTGATGGTTGTTATTATTGAATAAACTACGGAGTGGTGAGAACTTCGTTTTCACCTACGCGCGTGTGCAAACATAAACACGCACTTGTTTCTCTTCGGAATTCTATAAATCAACCGGAAAATAATATTGAATGAACTCTTTATCTTTATTGAAAGGAAAGCATCTGTTCTTTATCTTGAAATTCTCATTAGTTTAGTAAACATTTGCAATTTTGTCGTTGAAGGAAATGATTTTATATTTTTAATTGGTTTCCCTATTCAGTACTTTGTTTATTATCTATTTATTAGTTTATTCAACTGGCGTCTGCTGAATTAAGAATTTCTTTTTCTCAGTGCGCGTATCTCACTTAAAACGAGTCGACCTTGAATAGTTAAGTTAGAAAAGGGATTTACTTTGGCGCTTCTCAGTTAAATGATTTTGCTGAAACCCATGGTTTCCGATCAAGTGCAAACGATCCACGTCCATTTTGTTATAATTTAAATAGCTATATTTGTATGAAACGTGTTGGGAACCCTATTTAGCAATGGGTACATTATGTTATGAAAAGCGAAAAATAAATAATACTTTTAATATACCGCGGAAACAAAAATAAAGTACGTAGTTATTTATAGCGTTTCTTCTTGCAAAATTGGGGATAGCAGTGCGTTCATGACCCATAAAGCCCTGTATAAATTATAATAAACGATAATTATTATTTTAAAGGAAGGTCGAGAAGTTGATGACCTTAATATTGTGAAGGAGTTAAATTGGAGTCCAAAACAAGGTCTCTTTTAAGCTGTTATAAACATATTATTTTTAAATCTAAATAAAACGAACCTCGTCTAGGTCATGATAGTCGGTCCATCCCAAGCTTCGCTGGTGAACGGCAGGTCTTTCATTATCGATCAGTTCTTGAACGTTGACTACGTAAAGTTCGGCTTCTAAGTCTTCATAATTGAGAAAATCGAGAAAATAATCGGTTTTCTCAGGGGGGACCATGATTTCAAGTGGATTATTGACGCCGGTGACATCTCTCCAGTAGTCGAAATCGATGTTGTTTTCTCGAAACTCTACCAAGGCTTTGACCTGCGAAGCGGTTTTTGGTGTAACACGATACACTTGATAGCCATCGTATCTAACTTGCGCAGCAGAAGCGCAAGCTATAATGCTTAATATGATCAAGTATTTCTTCATTGTTTTTTCTGTAAGTTAATAAGAGTGTTAATGTCTAATCTTTCAGATGAAAGTAAGTTTACGATTTGCTTTTCAAAAAACAGTAACTGGTATTGTTGTAATAGCAAGACAGTTTTCTTTTACAGTCCAACAATTATTTCGTTATTTAGACGAATACACTTAAAGTTTTATAATTCGAACGTCTATAAGTCGAAGTATCTTTAAGTCGAAATATATTTAGCAGCAACAGCATTTATTTATGATTTACATGTAATTCAGCTTTTGTAAATCGAACTTCTTTACCTCGACGTTCTTTCTGTCTCGAATTTTTTTACCGACGCTAAATTTCTTACTAGTCTAATTTTTGGTATTAAACAATTTTGCATAGGCGGGAAATCCCACAATTCTTCCACCTCGTATAAATAGTATGGTCGCGTGCTCCAACCGTCAGTACATGTTAAAACTTGCTAACGTTTGGGTTAGATTTTAGTTTAACTTCGTGATTCATTCGAATTGTAAAACTTTACATTCGAAATATTGTACGCGTTTAATTTACAAGATATATGTATGTGTAACTCTACACGGCTACTAAAAGTCAAATAAAAACTTTAGCACATAACGAAAAGTGTAAATGAATAAAAGAAAAAAGCGGTTTGAAGAAATACAAGTTGCCGACAAATACGAGATAACATCAGTCAATTAAGAATTTTTTTAAAATTATTAAAAAGTAAAAATCTAATGTAAAATTTAATTCTAAATCAGATAAACTAAATTAGAAAGGATTAAGAAAATGTATTTGAGACGATTTAAAAGGGAAAACAAAATTATTAAATCAATGACGTGGTTTCGTACTGGTTGGATGTAGGTTATGTAACCAGTCCGCTCTGTTTTAGCTAATAATTCTACGTAAAAATATTTACCAGATGGTTTTTGTTTTATCTTCAGTGGTTACGAAGATGTAAGACTGAAAATTTCGATAATTTTATATTTTTTCTAAACATCTTAAATAGTTGAAAATAAAACAAATCTGGAAATGCTATCAATTACTGTTCGAATTTCTAATAAATTTTCTCAAATTAATCGCTCTTGTTTTCTGTTTTATAAACTTTGCTTAAATTATAATTTTTTTCAGTGTTTATATTAATATAAATTTAAAATCGTTTTAGAATTTTTTTTAACTTACCAAAAACCTACGCACAACTAATAGGAATGATATAAACGTAACGCCTTTATACTTACCCAATTTAGAATATATCTTTTTATAATCTACATTTCATGAATTAAGATAAAACATAAAGGGTGCTTGAATATGAAAAATCGATGTTTTATCTGCCTCAGATGATAATCAAAGCAATTTACATGTTTTCTATTAATATAATTATAAATATAGAAATGGATATTGTTTGTCTGTGGACGAGAAAAAGCGATCAAATCAATTAAAATTATTCGCAGATGATTTGAAAATATATCACGCAATAAACAATATCAATGATTGCACTCATCTTCAAGAACAGTTGGATGCTATTCAGACATGGTGTACTGACAATAGGCTTCACTTGAATATTTCTAAGTGTAAATACGTCACATTCACTCGCAGAAGTTCCTCTATTGAATTTAAATACTCCTTGAGCAATTCTTACCTAGAAAAATGCCAGATTATTAAGGATTTGGTATCACAAAGTCCTTCTCGTCAATTGACAGCATATTACCACTTTATTAGGTCGAAACTCGAATATGCATCATTGGTGTGGTCACCTCTTTATAAAACACATATCCATGTGCTGGAATTAGTGCAAAGGCGCTCTCTAAAGTACCTCTTCTTTCCACAGTCTGAGAACTATCCTCCACGCGTTTCTGTTTGGCGTTTTAGCTATTTTACAGTTTTCTGGTAGTAAATACATTCAATCGACTCATCCTAAGTTTTCTCTAAATAATGCCTGGAATAATCCACTTACGATTACTAATCTATCTGGTGTCGTTTCTTGCTTATGATATTATTGGTCGGATATTTATAGGTTGAACCAGGTGAATTTACTCTCTTTTGTGAATCTACATTCAATTTGTAGGTGTTCTGATGTTGTTTGGACTTAGCGTTGTCTTTAATTTGATAAGAGTTTTCTTGGGACCGTAAGTCGAAATCAAGACACACCAATCTATTATTTATCGATCTCGAGGTATGTGACATATATTAGGTGCGCAACTAAGTTCTCGCTGTTTTTTTTGAATACAACTTTATTGTGAAAAAATGTTTACAGATGAATCATTCAAAATATTGCCCATCGCTAGCGACAACTTTTTCCCATCTTTCTGGCAGAGCTCGAATACCGTTACGGTTGAAGTGTTCGTCTGTTGAGGCTATTCACGAATATAGCCATTTTGAGATGTCTTCATAAGAGCGCAACTGCTGATTAGCCAGACCATGTGCCATCGAACGGAACAAGTAATAATCGGACGGCGCAATATCTGGGGAATATGGCGGGTGTGGTAGGACCTCCCATTTGAGCATTTTTAACGAGTTTGGCAACGTGAGGCCGAGCGTTGTCATGCTGTAGAATCACTTTTTCGTGCCTCTTCTCGTATTGTAGCCGCTTTTCGCGTAGTGCTCGGCTGAATCGCATCAATTGAGTTCGATACCGTTCCCCAGTGATGGTTTTGTTCGGTTTCAATAGCTCATAATAAATAACACCGCCCTGGTCCCACCAAATACACAGCAAAACCTTCGCAGCGTGAATATTCGGCTGAACCGACGACGTAGAAGCATGACCGGGCAGTTCCTATGATTTTGTTCTCTTTGGGTTGCTGTAATGAATCCATTTTTCACCACCCGTAACGATGTGATGAAGAAAACCCTTCCTTTTTTGCGGCTGAAGCAGTTGTTCACAGGCGAAAAAACGATGCTCAACGTCTCTTGGCTTCAAATCATAAGGAACCCAAGTTCCTTGTTTTTGAATCATTCCCAACACATGCAATCGCTGGGAAATGGCTTGGCGGGTAACTCCTAATGCTGAAGCAAGCTCTTTTTGCGTTTGGCACGGATCCTCAACGAGCAATACCTCCAATTCAGCGTCTTCGAAGGTTTTTGGTCTTCCTTCACGTGAACGGTCGTCAACATCGAAATAACCGTCTTTGAAGCGACGGAACCAATCACGGCACGTTGCTTCACTTAGAGCAGCATCTCCATAAACTTTTTGGAGTTCTTGATGCGCTTCAGCCGCCATTTTTTTGGAATGAAAGAAGAAAACAAACACTTCCCACAAATGACGATTATTTGGCACAAAATCAAACATTTTCACACAACCAAAAGTATATGACGCAAAAACAAAATCACTAATGTGTCAAAGCGGTTTGTTTATCATATGTATAAGCTTGGTTCATGACGTTTTGGTTATGTCACAATCGACCAGCACTTACTACTGGAGCCATCTCTTGAACAACAGCGAGAACTTAGTTGCGCACCTAATATTATTTATCGATCTCGAGATATGTGATATATAATTAGTCGATGAATATACACTAGTGTGGATAACGACGTCCATTTTGATTTATGGTATTAAAAACTTCCACAAAATGGAATTAATTTTTGGATTGAGCAATCCTCTATCTAATTAAGGTAGAGATAATGAGTCTTTGTATTACTTGTATTTAACTTAGGTCTTGTGTATAACAAATTTTAACAAACATAAGTTCTACCGTAACATTTTTATATTCAAAGTAATATACGAAAACGATGTAAAACCAGTTTGCTTAAGTACTGAACAAAAGTTCTAGAACCTTCTTGATAGACTTTTTTTTACAATGCCTGAATAATTATTATACAATTGTTAGATCAGATACAAATTGAAACGCGTATTTGTGCAAGTCAGGCAAATTGTATGTGAATACAACATTATTTATAACTTCGGTTATTTTATCAGCAAAATATTTGATAAGAAGTAATCATATAAATGGATTGGATTTTATAACAACTCTTTAAATGAGATCGTGAAATGCGGTACATCTATTGAATTACGGAATTATTTTTGAATAACAATGCGCTTCATATTAATATTTATTTGTTTAATTCAAACGATACAATGTGCTCGAATTCTATGTGTGTATCATGCTCCAGGTTACAGTCATTTTAAGCAGGCAGAGACGATAATTAAAGGTCTCGCAGCTAGAGGTCATGATGTCACAGTTCTTAGCCCATTTCCGCAAAAAGAACCGGTGAAAAACATCAGAGATATACCAATTAAGAACATTTGGGAGTCTCTAAAGGGTTAGTAAATACATAGTTATTTTTATCACGTAACCTGTAAACGTTCATTTTCATGCAATAACCAGATAATATTTATTTTAGCACTCATCGAAAGTATGGATTTGCAAGGTAGTAATGATAAATCCGCTCTAAAAATTGTTGGAGAAGTATACCATTTTGGTTTGCAACTAACGAATATAACTATGCGAGATGAAGCAGTGCAAAATCTCTTACATTCAGACGAAACTTTCGATGTAATACTTATGGAACATTTTTTGAACGAAGCATACTTTGGATTTATGCACCGCTTTAAGGTGCCACTAGTTTTAACCATAGCTTCAAGTCCATCCCTTTGGTCCAACATGTTAATGGGCAATCCAACACCCTATTCGTACATTACCAATCCATTTCTTGACTATACTCCAGAAATGACCTTTTGGCAGCGAGCTTATAATACACTTGTGTCGCTATATTCCGTTATTTATTTCCACGTTTTGTACGTACCTCAACAAAACGAGATCTTGCATACGTACATGCCGGATGCTCCGCCTATCGAAGACCTAATGTATAATGCATCACTGATGCTAACAAATTCGCATCCGGCAATAAGACCGGCGGTTCCACTCCAACCTAACATGATTGAGATAGGTGGATTTCACGTACCCAAGGATGCGGAGCTACCAGACGAATTGAAGAAGTATTTAGATGATGCGACAGAAGGTGTAGTTTATTTCGCGATGGGCTCCAATTTTCAAAGCAAAAACTTCCCGGTTGAAAAACGTACAGCAATGTTGAAAGTATTCTCGAAACTAAAGCTGAAAGTTTTATGGAAATGGGAAGACGATAATTTACCGGATAAACCAGACAACGTTCGAACAGAAAAATGGTTGCCACAGTCAGCTGTGTTAGGTTATTATTTTCAATCTTGATTCGTAAATATATTTCTAAAATTTGCCCTTTTAATGTTTCAGCTCATAAAAATGTAAAGGCTTTCATCTCTCACGGTGGACGTTTAAGTAGTCTTGAGTCTCTTTACTTTGGAAAACCCATTTTAGGCCTGCCAATGTTTGCCGAACAGTTCGCGAACATTCAGGAAGCTGCGTATTGTGGTTATGGTCGTTATTTATCGTACAATGAACTTGACGAAAATAATTTTTTCCAAGCTTTAACCGACATTATAGAAAATCCAAAGTATTCCTTCCTAGTTTTTGTCTTAATGTCAGTAACTTAGTAAAATATTCTTTATAGATATGCTGAAGAGGCAAAATTCAGATCGGAGGCATTACACGATCAACCAATGAGTCCTTTAGATAATGCCATTTTCTGGATAGAATACGTAATTAAACATAAAGGAGCTCCACACTTAAGAAACGCTGGATTGAAGCTAGCGTGGTACCAATACTTCCTCCTGGACGTAGCGTTAGCATTTCTAGTTGGATTCTGGTTATTTACGAAGGTCGTGCGAGCTCTCTGCAGATTATGCAAAAAATCTGGAAATGTAAAACAAAAAGAAAAAACTGATTTTGAATAAATTTGTTTTATTTTAAACTCTGGAATGTAAATAAGCTTTTTGTAATAAAACGTGTATATTATATAGAAATTAACTTATCTGCATGTTTTTTTTGGAAAAACATTTAAAAATGGAAAATTCGAATCAAATGTATTCCCATTTCTTAAAACATGTTTGAACAATATAAATTTTTTATAATGGTATGTGCTCTAAATACGGCAGTTTCGCATATTGACGTAGCCATTTAACCAGATATGAGCTTCATCACTAAACACATTTCTTTGATAAAAATACTCATCTTCGGCCACTTTCAAATGAGTCCAATCAGTAAAAATGCAACGCAAACGATGGTCGTTTGGCTTCAATTCTTGCACGAGCTGTATTTTATAAGCACGCAAGCCAACATCCTTACGTAAAATTTTCCACGTAGTCGAACGACAAAGGTCAACAAGTTGAGAACGACGACGAATCGACATTTCGGCGTCTTCTTCAATACTTCGCGCTACAACAGCAATATTATCTTCGGTACGCACATTTCTTTGCCTTGTTGAGGGTTTTGAATCGAGAAGAGTAAAATTAGTGCGAAAACGATCAATAACTGCACGAATTGCTTTCTCACTAGGCCGATTATGTTGACCGTAAAGTGGACGAAGTGCTCTATGAACTTCGAGAACATATTTATTTTTTTCAAAGTAAATTTCCACAATTTGGAAGTGTTGTTCTGACGTTAAGCGATTCATGATGACTTGCCAAACCTTACTGAACAGAAATATCAACACAGTTTGACATTATCAGCTGTCAAACCATAGTTATCGATATCGATAGTTCTCATGCAGCTTAAAAAACACCCATTACATATTTTTTCGGTAATGAATATCATATAATTACATAACTTTTTTTTCATTTTTTTTTCATTTGTTTTGTTGTTATTATTTTCAATCATTATTTATTTATTTATCATAGTTGACATTGTGTGTTTACATATTTTATTATTGATAGTTAATATAATTTTCTGTCTTGCAATACGTAAACGTATTTTCGTACATCAAAATGCTGAATGTCCAATAGAATACGATGAAGATTCCCAAGTATTTCAATAGTTGTCAAGTTGTGCCATTAAATTTGTTGATTTTTCCAATAAAATATTTAATTGTTAATGGTATTCTGGGAATTTATTTCCATGATTATTATACGATTTATTTTTTTCTGCTGACGTAACAATACAGACACATACAAATTTTGCTCCTAAAATTCACCTGCTTCAGTATTGGCACGCACTTCTAGGGACTTAAATACTGTGGCGCCTATTTATAAATTCTTATATTGTGGGAACTCTCCCCAACTCTCCGAGTTACTAGCTAGTTCTAGCCTTAGAAAAAGCCAAGGATATCTTTTGGTAGGAATTACAAACGTTGTGATATTAATCTCTACACTATTGTGTAGATGGTTGTAACAACGTTTACGCCAAAAAAAGGCTAATGAAAAAATAGATATATTGTTACAAAGTATATCTTGCGTACCAATAAACTAGTACTAAAAATGGCGTCCGCTCACCATACTTGCGACTAAATTTTCCACGAAATTCATAGGTAATAGACACCTTATCTTCCATATATTGCAAGGTAATTGGAAAATTTTACATATACCTTTCCCACGAAATTTCCACTTTATAAGGGTCCAAACATCTTCAATTGGGTTGGTATCTGGGAACTGTAAAGACCAATCCATTGATGCAATACCATTTGCAGCCTTCCAGTCCCTACACAGTTTGCTTCGAGGTTTTGGATCATTGTCTTCTTGTAAAATACAATCTACGCTCTTTAAATTGCACTTTTACTGATCGTAGACCTTTTTGATACACTTTTAAACGAATGATAAAAGTACCCTTAAAGAACCGACCAACATTAGCGGTTTCCAAACCTCGCGTGTTAGAGCAATCCCGGACACAAAACTTTTCAAAGTGCTTTATAGAGCGCTATATATGTTCCTTGTCCATTGTTGAGGTTTTCCTTCTAGAAGACTGGGTTCAGAAAGATGATTCATGTAAAAACAACGTAGGATGAATTTCCTTGAATTTTCTTGTGTCCATGTTCTCGGATAAACAATATCGTCTTTGTGTAATCTCCTTGCGATTAAACTAATATTTCTGTCATCTGCTTCTGGGCTTCTGCGCTGGAATCGCGTCACTTGTATATCTGCCGATGATATACGAGTGACGCGGTTCCAGCCCAGTAGCAGATAGCATGTACCACGACCGCGGAAGTCTTCGTACCAGATTAATATTTCTTGTCTTCTCGGCTCGTTCGAATTGTCCTTAACGAAGTGTAATATTATAATACAATAATATCTTACCGCATTGTTGGAGTGCATTGTGGAGGATCACATGTACTTTGGGTTTATCGATAACGCCTCACTTATTGTCTGACGAAATTTTCCGAGCGATGCAATTATCATTTTAGGATCTTTATGGGCTCACACAAAAAAATACTGTTTCGAAACTATTACATACGCTGCATCCACTTAAGCTAAAACTGTTACTCGTGGCACATGCAACGGATAACTGGACTAAAACTGAGCAGACAGATATATTTGCGGGAGGAGGTTTCTACATACTCTCCCTTCATGGGATATTGGTATGCATTGTTTATTATACAGACGGTATAACAAATTTTAACAAGCATAAGTTCTACTGTAATATTATTGTATTCAAAGTAATAAACAAAAACAATAGAAAACCAGTTTGATTAAGTATTGAACAAAAATTCTAGAACCTTCTTGACAGACTTTTTACAATACCTAAATAATTATTATATAATTGTTAGACCAGATACAAATCGAAACTTGTATTTGTACAAGTCAGGCAAATTGTGAATACAACACTATTTATAACTTCGGTTATTTTATCAGCAAAATATTTGATAAGAAATAATCATATAAATGGATTGGATCTTATAAGAGTTCTTTAAATGAGATCGTGATATGCAGTACATCTATTGAATGACGGAATTGTTTTTAAATAAATATGCGCTCGATATTAATATTTATTTGTTTAATACAAACGATACAATGTGCTCGTATTCTATGTGTGTATAATATTCCAGGTTACAGTCATTTTAAGCAGGCAGAGTCGATAATTAAAGGCCTCGCAGCCAGAGGTCATGATGTCACAGTTCTTAGCCCATTTCCGCAAAAAGAACCGGTGAAAAACATCAGAGATATACCAATTAAGAATATTTGGGAGTCTATAAAGAGTAAGTGTGCAGTTGTTTTTATTACACAATTTGTACTCTTATATGTATTTTTATGTAATAATCAGATAATATTTATTTTAGCGCTCATGGAAAGTATGGATTTCAAAGGCAATAATGATAAATCCGCTCTAAAAATTGTAGGAGAAGCATATTATTTTGGTGTGCAACTAACGAATATAACTATGCGAGATGAAGCAGTGCAAAATCTATTGCATTCAGACGAAACTTTCGACGTGATACTTATGGAACATTTTCTAAACGAGGCATATTTCGGATTCGCGCATCGCTTTAAGGTTCCTCTAGTTTTAACCCTAGCTTCAAGTCCATCCATTTGGACCAATATGATCATGGGCAATCCAACACCATATTCCTACATTCCCAATCCATTCCTTGACTATACTCCAGTAATGACTTTTTGGCAGCGAGCTTATAATACATTTGTATCGCTATATTCTATCATTTATTTTCACGTTTCCATCGTACCCCAACAAAACGAGATCTTGCGTACGTACATGCCGGATGCTCCGCCTGTTGAAGACCTAATGTATAATGCGTCGCTGATGTTATTAAATTCGCATCCGGCAATAAGACCGGCGGTTCCACTTCAACCTAACATGATCGAGATAGGAGGATATCACGTACCCAAGGATACGGAGCTACCAGACGAATTGAAGAAGTATTTAGATGATGCGACGGAAGGTGTAGTTTATTTCGCGATGGGCTCCAATTTTCAAAGCAAAAACTTCCCGGTTGAAAAACGTACAGCAATGTTGAAAGCATTCTCGAAACTAAAGCTGAAAGTTTTATGGAAATGGGAAGATGATAATTTACCAGATAAACCAGACAATGTTAGAACAGAAAAATGGTTGCCACAGTCAGCTGTGTTAGGTTATTATTTTCAATCTTGATTCGTAAATATATTTCAAAAATTAGTCCTTTTAACGTTTCAGCCCATAAAAATGTAAAGGTTTTCATATCGCATGGTGGACGTTTAAGTAGTCTTGAGTCTCTTTACTTTGGAAAACCCATTTTAGGCCTGCCAATGTTTGCCGAACAGTTCGCGAACATTCAGGAAGCCGAGTATTGTGGTTATGGTCGTTATTTATCGTACAAAGAACTTGACGAAAATAATTTTTACCAAGCTTTAACCGACATTATAGAAAATCCAAAGTATACCTTCCTAGCCTTTGTCTTAATATCAGCAACTTAGTAAAATATTGTTTATAGATATGCTGAAGAGGCAAAATTCAGATCGGAGGCATTACACGATCAACCAATGAGTCCTTTAGATAACGCCATTTTCTGGATAGAATACGTAATTAAACATAAAGGAGCTCCACACTTAAGGAACGCTGGATTGAAGCTAACCTGGTACCAATACTTCCTTCTGGACGTGGCGTTAGCATTTCTAATTGGATTCTGGTTATTTACGAAGATCGTGCGGGCTCTCTGCAGATCGTGCAAAAAATCTGGAAATGGGAAACAAAAACTAAAAATCAACTGATTTTGAATAAATTTTTTTATATAAATTTGTTTTGTTTTAAACTATGGAATGTAAATAAGTTTTTTTGTAATAAAATGTGTTTTACATGTAGAAATAACTGTTTGTTTTCCTTGAAAAACATTTAAGAATGAGAAATTCGAGTGAAATATGTTGTATTCACATACCTTAAGAAATATTTCAATGGTACAAACTTTATATAATGATATGTGTGCGCTATAAGCCCACTAAAAGTAATTTCGTGTCATTTTTCAAAGTATTAAAGGATATTTTATCAGAATTCTCGTCTCTCTCTGATGGTATGATCCACTTGAAGATTACAGTGTAGACGCGCTAAATCTTTCTGATCGAAAAACTATAAGATTACTTGACTTATTTAATGTTTACATGTTAACCTATAAATCAAGTATTGTTTTTTGGCATTTTTTAGCATCTTTAAGTTTACTTGTAAAATTACATGGAGGTAATTTTGACCGAGCCTGTGGTTGATTAACTTGATCACTGAAAGTTGATATATAATCCCTTGCCACATTAATTTTCGTATTCTGTATACGTATTTCGACAACTAAGTTGTCATCATCAGCAGATAATTAAACAGTGTCGCACCTGGAAAACTACGGTAACAATACCCGTACGAAAACAAATTCCGCACGCGATCCGTACCGCTGAAATCCAAAAACGTACACTGTATATGCGTTTCACATTTTTAAAAATTGTTTTACTTAAACTAAGATGAATGACATTAAAATAGGGAACAGGGACATAAGAGACAAATATCTACATGTGAGTCATTGCACTGTCCCTTTTCTGTCATTTAGCAGACCGAAGGGAGACGTCTGTCACCTCAAAGTAATCGGGACAAGCAGTTTGTATGCTTATCTTTCCACCGTTCGACGAAAAATTTAATTAGTGTTTTTAAAGAGTGCAGTTTTCAAGTCACATTTCGGTCGACTATCTCCATAAAATCCCTTTTAGGAAATGTAAAAGACAAAGTCGAGGGCAACAAAAAATCGGGAATTTACCGACTTAAATGTTTAGATTGTAGTAAACAATACATCGGCCAAACAAAACGATCGATTGAAACCCGGTAAAAGAACATATCGCGCATATAAAATTCAACCGGCCGGAAAAATCTTGTTTAGCAAAACATGTGTTGGATTGTAATCGAAGTGTTAACGCGGATTGTTTGCATTTGATTAACAACGTGTGTAATTACCGCGAATTAGATACGTATGAAAGCATTGAAGAATAAAGGCCCTGTGTTGAACATTGACTCGGGACCTAATAACTCGTCTCTCATCGGTCTGCTAAATGACAGAAAAGGGGCAGTGCAATAAATCACATGTAGATATTTGTCTCTGATGTCCCCGATACCTTTTTTAATGTCATTCATCTTAGTTTAAGTAAAACAATTTTTAAAAATCATGTAAAACGAATATACAGTGTACGTTTTGGCTTTCAGCGGTATGCATCGTGTGAGGAATTTGTTTTCGTACGGGTATTTTTACCGTAGTTTTTCAGATGCGACACTGTTTAATTATCTGCTGATGATGACAACTTAGTTGTCGGAATACGTATACAGACTACTAAAATTAATGTGGAAAGGGGTTATATATCAACCTTAAGTGATCTAGTAATCTTACATGCTTATTTCAGTTTGCTAATCGGCTAGGTTCTGTTAAATATAATAAATTGCTACATCACCTTAAGTTCTTGTAATTTTCTTTTATTCTTAAATTTAATTATTAAAGCCACCTAACAAAATATACAGGTAATATTTAAATATTGAAAAAAAGTTCGGTAACAATATGGCTCAAAACGCAGAGCTTCAGTAAATAAGGTGTGTAATGACGTTGATCGAGATGGTAATTTCAATTTGGGATTGTATGTAACCCAGCATGTACAAAACTATTCTCTAGCATGTAAACAAACTTGTAAATTATAAACAGTAAACATCAAAATTTAATCAAAAATAAAGTCATGGACATTTACATCCCTTTCTGCATATTTATGTTGTGCAGTTTTAATGAGATTCAGGACAAAATCTGTTCTGAAAGAGTAAAGATATATTGCAGACTGATGTACACGTCATTTTTGCGCTGTCACATTTTAAGCCTGTAATTTTTTTAATGAGCTTCTTTAGAATACGTTTTCTACTAATTGTAGCATTATCACTATCTTCTGATATTGTTACACTATACATGAAAACGACAATATAACAAATACCACAACTATTCTTACCAAACTGAAGCGATGTATTAAATTCACTCTGTGAATTAACTAGGCGCATACGTCTCGACTCCCGACAACTCTGATGGACCGCAAAAAATTGGCAGCTCTCCTGTTTCGTCGTAGAAAAAGTTTTCTTTTTAAGAGAAATCATGGCTTATGATCAACCACATATAATTGTTACGCTCCGCATATATAATAATTTTTTATATCATGTTTTTTAAATTAATTTATTTTAATTTAAAATAATACGATTTTGAATAATTAAATTATTATTTATTACTTATTATATTGACATTATTTGTCCCTTATACAGACATTCGGACGCGAGATCTTTTGTTTGCGTCACTTACGGTCAGGCTGTATTAAACCAACCCCTACCGCGTCGCTCTAGGAAGCCGAATATTGGTGTTTTTCCATTGAAGCACATTTAATATTTATTCCGCATATTGATATCTAAATGCAATAGAGATTCAAATATTAATCCTTCTATTTTTCACACATTATATCTAATATTCTGTCTAAATATCCATTTGCTAGGTGCTTATATTGAAATTAATATCACAATTTTAATTTACGCCAATATCTTTAGCGCGCCAATTTCTAGCGTGTCTATTCTCTTTCCTTATTGGTTAATTCAAACATGACCAGTATCCTGCCCCGTCAACTACGGAATTGTTTTCTTAAAAGCCTCGTCTTGTAAGAAAACAGAGACTTCTCCGGCCATCACCAAAGCTACACACATCCCTTCGACGTGTTCGTGAAGTCAAGTTTTCCCGCGCCTGCAGTGTCTACGTGGTTATTTTGCGAACGCAAAATATACCTAACATCCTGGCGCAGGATACACACACACACACACACCGCAAGTATTTTCCGTATCGTCCGATACATATTTTAATCTAACCCTTTTTATTATTTTATTAAACAGCTTCATATCTCTAGATTTATTTTTATTACAGCTTTGCCATTACGCTTATCTTATTTTATTTGTTGCTCTCGATCTTATTAATTGTCTTTATTTAATATACTCAAGCTTTAAGAATTAATTTAACTTAGCCAATAAAATTTTTAGGCCAATGCTGTTGTTTTATTTCCACTAATAATCCTTCTTTCAGCTTGGCACACGTCCTGGACTTTTGATGCTCATCGTACACAATTACTAATTATTAACTCTGTTACACTCTCTAAAGTGTTTTCCATATAATTTTAATTTTTGTGAACGCACCCTTTCACTATCATCGAACTGTCACTTAATTTATTCAGTAAACTTAACATTTTCATCATGGTAAAATACACGAACGAACAACGTCTGCAAATTATAAAAATTTACTTCAGAAATTCGGAGTCGGTCACCGCTACTTTAAGAGCGTTAACTCCGATTTTCGGTCGTAATTCTCGCCCTAGTAGACAGGTAGTAACAAGTTTAGTGCAAAAATTTGAGTCTACATATTCGTTGTGTGATGTTGCCGTGCCAGTGAGGCAACGTGTTGGTCGAAGTGTCGAAAATATCGCTGCCGTTGAAACGTCCGTAGCAAATGATCCTCAGGAGTTGGGCATCGCCCATATAATTTTGCGTAGATGCAGAGTCCTTTTGTGTTCTCCGAGGGCTCAAAAGATGTGCAAATGATCAAGGCTGCAATAAACAAAATATGCGTTATTGAAATCCAGTGCTAGTAAAAAAAATAACTGACTGTACTTGAAGTTACCAACTTTTCACTATGACACCATGTCATATTCGATATCAATTCAGTTATATTGATTTCTAAATGCAATTCGCGATTCAAATACCAATCCCGATTTTCTTTTTTTTTACACAGAATACACGTCTACTATTCTGTGTAGATAATTTGCTCAATGCTTATATTGAAATTAAGATCACAATTTTAATATATGCTAATTTGTTTCCCGCCAGTTTAGCGTGCCTATTCTTTCGTGTCATTGGTCCGTTCAAACATGACATGCACACATGGCCTCTTAGCCTAAGGATTCCTTATAAAGCCACAGTTCGTAAGAGAACAACCCTCTTCGCCTTCTGTCGTCATAGCCTCTTTGCCTAAGGATTCCTTATAAAGCCACAGTTCGTAAGAGAACAACCCCCTTCGCCTTCTGTCGTCCTCCAGACTACACGCGTCCTTCACGCGTTTGTGCCGCGAAGCGTTATTCGCGCTTTTTTTGACCTCGTGGTTAATTTCGCGCCCGCGGAATATGCACAGCATCCTGACCCAGGATATACCCATACGCACAAACCGCAAGTATTTTATGTATCGCCCGATACACATTTTAATCTCACCCTTTCTTTATACTTTATTAGCAGCCTTCGTACATCCAGACTTATCTTTTATTACAGCTTTGCTATTACGTTTATCATATTTTATTTGTTGTTCTCGTTCGTTATTAACTATCTTTATTTAACACATTCAAGCTTTAAGAATTAATTTCACTTAGTGAATAAAATTTTAAAGGCAATCCTGTTTTATTTCTACTAATAATCTTTCTTTCAGCTTAGCACACGTCCTGGACTTTTGATGCTCATTGTACAAAACTACTAATTATTAACTCCTTACATTACATTCAATTACATTACTTTCCTTTTTTTTTGTTTACATTTATTGCAGCGCTTAAGCTAGCCGAACACACGCTCTTAATAAATTGACTAACCAACACGTGCAAATAAATATTCTCTATTAAATAATATCCCTATTATTATTTATTAAAACAAAGAAGGTAATAAATTGTCTACATTTGTCTACATTCACCCATTTTTAACACGTTTTTACAAAGGAGGAGGTAATAACTCCTCATATTTCTATTTTTTTTATTTGCATTTATTACAGAGCTTCAGCTAGCTGGACACGCGCTCGTAATAAATTTTCTAACCATCACATGCAAATAAATATATTCTCTATTAAATAATATCTCTATTATTATTTAGTTGTATTAATTAAGGGGACATTTAACCCCTTAACACGTCACACATAACATACAGCATTTAAAGAAGGAGGTAATATGATAAAGAAATTTCTCGTTGGAAATATTTCTGAAATCAGTCTGCCTCAATTCGAAATTTTAGAGAGCTTGTAAAATTAATCTGTATGACAAAAAAAATGATTTCTAATCGTGACTAAACATTGAATAAATATGTGGCAAGGTAATGTGCTTCTCATACGAGTTCAGCATTAATATTTTATAATTGTTAAATCAGATATAAATACATATAATATCTGTTAGTGCAAGTCATGTATATTTTGAGTGAATACAGCGTTATTTATAACTTATAAAATATTTGATAAGAAATAATTATGTAAATGGATTGGAGCTTATAAGAATTCTTTAAATGAGATCGTGAAATGCGATACATCTATTAAATAACGGAATTGTTTTTAAATAAATATACGCTTCATATTAATATTTATTTGTTTAATACAAACGATACAATGTGCTCGAATTCTATGTGTGTATAACGTTCCAGGGTACAGTCATTTTAAGCAGGCAGAGACGATAATTACGGGCCTCGCAGAGAGAGGTCATGATGTCACAGTTCTTAGTCCATTTCCGCAAAAAGAACCGGTGAAAAACATTAGAGATATACCAATCAAGAATATTTGGGAATTTAGAAAATGTAAGTAAGTAAATAGCTGTTTTTATCACGTGTATCAGGTGTAAACTTTTATTTTTATGTAACAATCAGATAATAATGATTTTAGCACTCATCGGAAGTATGGATTTGCAAGGTAGTAATGATAAATCCGCTCTAAAAATTGTAGGAGAAGTATATTATTTTGGTGCGCTACTAACGAATATAAGCGTGCAAGATGAAGCAGTGCAAAATCTATTGCATTCAGACGAAACTTTCGACGTGATTCTTATGGAACATTTTCTAAACGAGGCATATTTCGGATTCCTGCATCACTTTAAAGCACCACTAGTTTTAACTATAGCTTCAAGTCCATCCATTTGGTCCAATACGATCATGGGCAATCCAACACCCTATTCTTGCATTCCCAATCCATTCCTTGACTATACTCCAGAAATGACCTTTTGGCAGCGAGCTTATAATACACTTGTGTCGCTGTATTCTGTTATTTACTTCCACGTTTTCGTCGTACCCCAACAAAACGAGACCTAATGTATAATGCGTCGCTGATGTTATTAAATTCGCATCCGGCAATAAGACCGGCGGTTCCACTTCAATCTAACATGATTGAGATAGGAGGATTTCACGTACCCCAGAATACGGAGCTACCAGACGAATTGAAGAAGTATTTAGATGATGCGACAGAAGGTGTAGTTTATTTCGCGATGGGCTCCAATTTCCAAAGCAAAAACTTCCCGGTTGAAAAACGTAAAGCAATGCTGAAAGTATTCTCGAAACTAAAGTTGAAAATTTTGTGGAAATGGGAAGACGATAATTTACCAGATAAACTAGACAACGTTAGGACCGAAAAATGGTTGCCACAGTCAGCTGTGTTAGGTTATTATTTTCAATCTTGATTGGGGAATATAGTTCTAAAATTTGTCCTTTTAATGTTTCAGCTCATAAAAATGTAAAGGCTTTCATCTCGCATGGTGGACGTTTAAGTACTCTAGAGTCTCTTTACTTTGGAAAACCCATTTTAGGCCTGCCAGTGTTTGCCGAGCAATTCGCCAACATTCAGGAAGCCGCTTATTGTGGTTATGGTCGTTATTTATCGTACAATGAGCTTGACGAAAATAATTTTTACCAAGCTTTAACCGACATTATAGAAAATCCAAAGTATTCCTTCCTAGTTCTTGTCTTAATCTCAGTAACTTAGTAAAATATTCTTTATAGATATGCTGAAGAGGCAAAATTCAGATCGGAAGCATTACGAGATCAACCAATGAGTCCTTTAGATAATGCCATTTTCTGGATAGAATATGTAATTAAACATAAGGAAGCTCCGCACTTAAGGAACGCCGGATTGAAGTTATCGTGGTACCAATACCTCCATCTGGACGTGGCGTTAGCATTTCTAGTTGGATTCTGGTTATTTACGAAAGTCGTGCTGGCTCTCTGCAGATCATGCAAAAAATCTAGAAATGTAAAACAAAAAGAAAAAACTAATTGATTTTGAATAAATTTGTTTTGTTTTAAACTCTGGAATGTAAATAAGTTTTTTTGTAATAAAATGTGTATTACATGCAGAAATTCAACTGTATATTTTCCTTGACAAACATTTAGGAATGAGAAATTCGAATAAAATATATTGTATTCCCATACCTTAAATAATATTTCAATGGTACAAACTTTCTATAATGATATGTGTGCGCTATAAGCACCCTGAAAGTAATTTCATGTCATTTTACAATTTGTTAAAGCATATTTTATCAGAATTCTTCTCTCTCTTTGACAGTACGATCTTCTTCAGGATTACAACGTAGACACCCTAAATCTTTCTGATCAAAAAATTGTAAAGTTACTAGACTTATTTAATGTTTACACGATAACCTATAAATCAACCAACACGCTCTACAAGTCTACTTGATTTAAAAATTGTACCGAGCGATTTTTCTGGTTCAGCACAGCTTTACCAATCGTCTGCTAATATACTGTATCCTGGATCTACGTTCCAAACCCGATAAAAAACGCGCGTTTCAAACTCGCTATTTCAACGACCTTAATATGGATCACTTACTGTCAGATCTAAACCAAATTCGTTGGTATTTCATCTTTGATATGCTAAACATAGGTGTGAAAGTGTCGTTTCATAATTCCAACATTCTTTACTTATTCAACAAGCACACTTCATTACAAGTAAACCTCCAGCTCCTTAGCTCACGTGTAACAGTGAAACTAATGGTAGAAAGGGAAGTAGAAAGATATATTGCAGACTATATGTACATGTCATTCTTGCGCTGTCATATTTTAAGTCTGTATTTTTTTAATGAACTTCCTTAGAATACGTTTTCTACTAATTGTAGCACTTTCACTATCTTTTGATATTGTTATACTGTACATGAAAACAGCAGTATAAGAAATACCACAACTATCTTTAGCGAACTGAAGCAGTGGATTAAATTCACTTCCTGAATTAACTAGGCGCGTACATCACGACTCTCGGCGACACTGATGGGCCGCCAAGAATTGCCAACACTCCTATTTCGTGTTTTTTTTTTTTTGGAGAAAAACATTGGCTTATGATCAGTCACATATCACAACAAAATTTCTATATAAAGATATTTTAGAGAGCTCCTAAAATTAGTCTCTATGGCCAAAAAAAAATGATTTCTAATCGTGACTAAACATTGAATAAAAATGTTGCAAGGTAATGTGCTTCTCTAACAAGTTCACCATTAATATTTAATAATTGTTAAATCAGATATAAATACACATGACATGTGTTAGTGCAAGTCATGAATATTTTGAGCGAGTACAGCGCTATTTACAACTTCGGTTGTTTTATCAGCAAAACATTTGATAAGATATAATCATATTAAATAACTAAATTTTATTAGAATTTTTTAAATGAGATCGTGAAAAGCAGTACATCTGTTGAATGTCCGCATTGTTTTTGAATAAATATGCGCTTCATATTAATATTTATTTGTTTAATACAAACGATACAATGTGCTCGAATTCTATGTGTGTATCACACGCCAGGTTACAGTCATTTTAAGCAGGCGGAGTCGATAATTAAAGGCCTCGCGGCCAGAGGTCATGACGTCACAGTTCTTAGCGCATTTCCGCAAAAAGAACCGGTGAAAAACATTCGAGATATAGCAATGAAGAATGTTTGGGAGCCTGCAAAATGTAAGTGAATAAATAGCTGTATTTATCACGTATCCTGTAAACTTTTATTTTTATGTAACAATCCGATAATAATTATTTCAGCACTCATCGGAAGTATGGATTTGGGAGGTAATAATGATAAATCCGCTCTAGAAATTGTAGGAGGAGTATATTATTTCGGCTTGCAACTAACGAATATAACTATGCGAGATGAAGCAGTGCAAAATCTCTTACATTCGGAAGAAACTTTCGACGTAATACTTATGGAATATTTTTTTAACGAGGCATTTTTCGGATTCTTGCACCGCTTTAAGGTACCACTAGTTTTAACCATAGCTTCGAGTCCATCCCTTTGGTCCAATATGATCATGGGCAATCCAGCACCGTATTCTTACATTCCCAGTCTGCTTCTTGACTATACTCCAGAAATGACCTTCTGGCAGCGAGCTTATAATACACTTGTGTCGCTATATTCCGTTATTTATTTCCACGTTTTCGTCGTACCCCAACAAAACGAGATCTTGCATACGTACATGCCGGATGCTCCGCCTATCGAAGACCTAATGTATAATGCGTCGCTGATGTTATTAAATTCGCATCCGGCAATAAGACCGGCGGTTCCACTTCAACCTAACATGATTGAAATAGGAGGATATCACGTACCCAAGGATACGGAGCTACCAGACGAATTGAAGAAATATTTAGATGATGCGACGGAAGGTGTAGTTTATTTTGCGATGGGCTCCAATTTTCAAAGCAAAAACTTTCCGGTTGAAAAACGTAGAGCAATGTTGAAAGCCTTCTCGAAACTAAAGTTGAAAGTTTTATGGAAATGGGAAGACGATAATTTACCGGATAAACCAGACAACGTTAGAACAGAAAAATGGTTGCCCCAGTCAGCTGTGTTAGGTTATTATTTTCAATCTTGATTCGTATATATATTTCTAAAATTTGTCGTTTTAATGTTTCAGCTCATAAAAATGTAAAGGCTTTCATCTCTCACGGTGGACGTTTAAGTAGTCTTGAGTCTCTTTACTTTGGAAAACCCATTTTAGGCCTGCCAATGTTTGCCGAACAGTTCGCTAACATTCAGGAAGCCGCTTATTGTGGTTATGGTCGTTATTTATCGTACAGAGAACTTGACGAAAATAATTTTTACCAAGCTTTAACCGACATTATAGAAAATCCAAAGTATTCCTTCCTAGTTTTTGTCTTAATCTCAGTAACTTAGTAAAATATTCTTTATAGATATACTGAAGAGGCAAAATTCAGATCGGAGGCATTACACGATCAACCAATGAGTCCTTTAGATAATGCCATTTTCTGGATAGAATACGTAATTAAACATAAAGGAGCTCCACACTTAAGAAACGCTGGATTGAAGCTAGCGTGGTACCAATACTTCCTCCTGGACGTAGCGTTAGCATTTCTATTTGGATTCTGGTTATTTACGAAGGTCGTGCGAGCTCTCTGCAGATTATGCAAAAAATCTGGAAATGTAAAACAAAAAAAAAAAACTAATTGATTTTGAATAAATTTGTTTTATTTTAAACTCTGGAATGTAAATAAGCTTTTTATAATAAAATGTGTATATTATAGAGAAATTTACTGTATGTATTCGAGTGAAATGTTTTGTATTCACATACCTTAAGAAATATTTCAATGGTACAAACTTTCTATACTGATATGTGTACCCTATAAGCCCACTAAAAGTAATTTCATGTCATTTTTCAAGGCGTTAGGGAATATTTTATCGGAATTCTCGTTTCTCTTTGACCGTATGATCCGCTTGAGGATTACAATGTAGACACGCTAAGTCATTCTGATCAAAAAACTATAAAATTACTTGACTTATTTAGTATTTACATGTTAACTTAAATCAACCAACACCCTCTACAGTGTTGGTTGATTTTCCTTGTTCAACAGAGTGGAGGAATTCGGCACAATTTTACCGATCATCTACTAACAAACTGTCTTGGATCTACTTTCTAGAAACGATAACAAACGCACATTTCAAAATCGCTACTTCAACGGCATTAATCTGGATCATTTACTGTCGGATCTATACCAGATTCCTTGGTATTTCATCTTTGATATGCCAAACATAGGTATGAAAGTGTCGTTTCAGGATTCCAACGATCTGTACTTATTCAACAAACATATTTCACTACAAGTAAACCTCCAGCTCCTTAGCTCACGTATAACATAAAACTAATGGTAGAAAGAAAAGTAGAAATTGGGCTTTAATGCGATTTTGACGATCTAAACATCTTGCGCATTATCAATTTTGCAAAACTCTTGTGAATGAAACCAATCGAGCGATTAAAAGAGCATATTTCCAGTAACAAACAAAATTTAACGCTTCTGATATGAATAATATTTGGAAAGAGATGAAGATTGTGTCTAGATGGGACTAAATCCACAGATATTGCTGATCAACTAAGGGGCGTAGACTTGATTAACAAGTTCTTTGTATCGACGACCATGTCAGATCCACTGGTCGTACTTGTAGATCACAGTTGCAAACACATATGAGGATAGTTCGACAAGTAGTGAGAATTGAAAAGAAAAACGAATTTTTTAAATATAAAATAATTTTTATTTTTCAATATATTCTCCTAAAAGAGCAATACATTTATTCCATCGGTGCTCCAATGCCTTTATGCCATTTCTAAAGTGCGATTCCGGAAGGCTTGCAAAATATTCATTTACGAAGATGATAAGCTCGTCGTTAGACGAACATTTCTTTCCATCTAGTGCCGTTTTCAATTTTGGAAAAAGGTGGAAGTCGGAAGGGGTTAGATCCGGCGAATAAGTCGCATGCGGTACTAATTGGAAATGCAACTCGTGGATTTTGGACATCGCGGCTGTGCTGGTATACGAGGGAGCGTTGTCTTGATGAAACAGAATCTTTTTCTTTGCCATTCTTGGCCGTTTAGCACGAATCTCAACATTTAATTTTTGTAGAAGTTCTGCATAATATTGTCCGTTTATTGTGGCACCTTTCTGAAGGTAATCAATGAGCAAAATGCCCTTTGAATCCCAAAAAATTGATGCCATCACCTTGTTTGCCGATAAAGTGGTTTTCGCTTTCTTTGGAGGTACAGAACCACGTTCTAACCATTGTTTCGACTGTTGTTTAGTTTCGGGTGTACTGTAGTGTATCCAAGTTTCATCGCAAAATCGCCTACAAAAATCAACCGGATTCCGCTTATAAAGATCCAAACACTCATTGGAAATGCGCAAACGAGTGAACTTTTGATCAGTCGTAAGCAATCGCGGCACCCATCTTGCCGAAAGCTTGGAAAGGCCCAATTCTTTCGTTAAAATGTGGTGTATGCGTTCTGTTGAAATGTTTACCAGGTCTGCTATCTCTCTCACTTTGAGTCGCCGATCTTGCGTAATAATATTATGAATTTTTATAATCATTTCCTTAAAAGTCACGATTTTGGGTGCTCCAGAGCGCGCTTCATCAACACAGCTTGTTGTACCACGTTTAAATTCATTTACCCATCTACTTATTGTGGCGGATGATGGAGCAGATTCACCTAATGTTTTCCGTAACTCAGCTTTTATTTCGGTAGTTTCATACCCTTAAGTACGAAGTATTTTAACAAAATGACGTGTTGCTTCTTTTTCAATCAGCTGTCAAAAAGAAACTAAACCGATTTATCTAAATATCGGAATGTTAAACATATAAATAAGCAACCTAAATTACAGTACATTTGTTTTACCAATTAGAGCGCCACCTATGTGTCATTCTCACTACTTGTCAAATTATCCTCGTACCTGAAGAAAATGATTTAGTTGTTCAAGAAGCTTTTTGTATTGCCATTTGCAGATCGCTTAGAGAACTGAAACGTAATGCTGCTGGTAGTAACAGCATCAATTTAAAAATGTTAAAGATCGGTTTCACACATTTAGACATATATATAGTTATGATGGATATTTTAAAATGTATGTTTTAAAGTTTACTGTGTTTTTTGTTAAAGTTGGGTAAATAAAACAAAATTATTCAATACTTCCTTGTATTTTATTCTTACAACTTATGTATTTTTTTTATAATAGGCCATTGTACGTACTTGTATAAGAACATTGAAATCTGTCTCGGGCACGTGTATCGGCAAGACTCAGTAGATATTCTACTTATGCGTATATTCCAATAGAAGCAAAAATTTTTACTTTAAATTTTTTTATAAGAAAAAATAAATTATATAAATGAATGTTTTTATTTTTTGTATGTATTTTTAATTTAATATCACTAACTAAATATGCTGTTTAATTTGTATTTTGTAAATGTAGATACTAATTCTCAGAACGGGGTTCTTCATTAGTATTAGGTGTGCAACTAAGTTCTCGCTGTTTTTTTGATGAAAATGCAACTTTATTGTGAAAAAATGTTTACAAATGAATCATTCAAAATATTGCCCATCGCTAGCGACAACTTTTTTCCATCTTTCTGGCAGAGCTCGAATACCGTCACGGTAGAAGTGTTCGTCTTTTGAGTCTATCCACGAATCAAGCCATTTTGAGATGTCTTCATATGAGCGGAACTGCTGATTAGCCATGTGCCATCGAACGGCACAAGTATTAATCGGACGGTGCAATATCTGGGGAATATGGCGGGTGGGGTCATGCTGTAGAATCACTTTTTCGTGCCTCTGCTCGTATTGTGGCCGCTTTTCGCTTAGTGCTCGGCTCAATCGCATCAACTGAGTTCGATACCATTCCCCAGTGATGGTTTCGTTCGGTTTCAACAGCTCATAATAAATAACACCGCCCTGGTCCCCCCAAATACACAGAAAAACCTTCGCAGCGTGAATATTCGGCCGAACCGACGACGTAGAAGCATGACCGGGCAGTCCTCATGATTTCGTTCTCTTTGGGTTGCTGTAATGAATCCATTTTTCATCACCCGTAACAATGCGATGAAGAAAACCCTTCCTTTTTTGCCGCTGGAGCAGTTGTTCACAGGCGAAAAAACGACACTCAACGTCTCTTGGCTTCAAATCATAAGGAACCCAAGTTCCTTGTTTTTGAATTATTCCCAACGCATGCAATCGCTGGGAAATGGCTTGGCGGGTAACTTCTAATGCTGAAGCAAGCTCTTTTTGCGTTTGGCACGGATCCTCATCGAGCAGTGCCTCCAACTCAGTGTCTTCGAAGGTTTTTGGTCTTCCTTCACACGAACGGTCGTCAACATCGAAACCACCATCTTTGAAGCGACGGAACCAATCACGGCACGTTGTTTCACTTAGAGCAGTATCTCCGTAAACTTTTTGGTGTTCTCGATGCGCTTCAGCCGCCGTTTGCTTCGAATGAAAGTAATAAAGCAACACTTCCCGCAAATGACGATTATTTGGCACAAAATCAGACATTTTCACACAACCAAAAGTATATGACGCAAAAACAAAATCACTAATGTGTCAAAGCGCCTTGTTTACCATATGTCTAAGCTTGGTTCATGACGTTTTGGTTATGTCACAATCGACCAGCACTTACTACTAGAGCCATCTCTTGAAAAACAGCGAGAACTTAGTTGCGCACGTAATATAAATACTAAATTGATATTTATATATTTTTCCTTAATACAATATATTATTAAATTCCCAAAAAGGTTTTAATTAAAGAATATAAATGCATTGTAATATCGGAATGCATTTATATTCGTTTTCTTTATATTATAAGTTTTTCATATTTTTATAGTTAGTTTACCTAATTTCAAAAGAGTGTAATGATCATTTATTTTATTTTACAAACTCTTAATTGTAGTTTAAGTATAACTCTTTTATGTATAGTCATTACATCTATTATGTATATTGTCTCCGTTTATGGTGTACACTTACAAGTAATCCGTCAGGTGTGTGCAATTGTGAGCCACGTGCATATAATGAAACAATTATTCATCTGCGGAGATGAAGTTGTGCGGACAATAGGATAGTCCCCTGTGTGTAGGGTATGTAATAAAGTCTGTGTTGATATAAATAGACATGAAATTTTAATAATAATAATAATCTTTATTAGTCCAACAGTCAAAGACCAATTAACGGGCAAAAATAAAATAAAAATACATTGAAAAATACAAATAGTAACAAGGTAAATACAGGGTGACCACGGGAAGTATTAACATTTTGAAAACAGCAAAACGGTGTTAATTTTTTAAACAAAAAATATATTTACTTTTCTGACATGTTTGTTAGGATATGCCATTTAATTCAACTTGCAAAAATAAGGTCGGGAAGGTGACGGCCGTCTTCTCTGATGCAGTTTTCAATTCTGTTGAGGAAGCTCTGCCATACTAGCTGTAGTGTCTCCTCGGTGATTAGTGCCACCTCTTCACGAATTGCCTCTTTCAAATCTTCCAAATTACGAGGTTTGCGTTGAAAAACTTTCTCCTTCAAATGTCCCCACAAAAAAAAAATCGCAAACGTTGAGGTCGGGAGAACGAGGAGGCCAGGGCACATCTCCAAATCTTGAAATGACATGACCTGGGAACAAGCAACGTCATCGAAATTCTTGCTGTGTGTGCAGTAGCTCCATCTTGCTGAAACCATATGTCCTGTTGCAAGTTGAGCATCTGCAGTTGTAAGGAAAAAAAATCGTTGATCATACGCACGTACCGATTCGCGTTCACTGTCGACGCAACTCCATCCTTTTCAAAAAAGAAGGGGCCAATAACATGTCTCGACACCGCACACCATACAGTCACACGAGGCGAATGGAGAGGTTTCGCATGAAGCTGTCTTGGGTTTTCCTCTGCCCAGAATCTGCAGTTCTGTTAGTTCACTGTCCCATTTAGGTAAAAGTGAGCTTCATCGCTCATGAAAATCAGAACGTCAGCCTCATCGTGAAGGAGAACTTGCATTTGAGTAGCGAAATCCAACCGTTGGGGGTAATCAGTTTCTTTTAACTCCTGTACACACACAATCTTGTAAGGATGAAACTTGAGATCCCGTTTCAAAATTTTTCGGACCGACTCACGTCCCATGGACTCCTAATCATTGCTGTTTTCACTCTGTCAATGTTCTCTGGAGTCCTCACTGTTCGTGTAGCGCCTGGTGGTTTCTTCCCCATAATGTTGCCTGTGGACCGAAAACTTGTAACCCATTTCATAATCGTTGGTCGGGTAGGTACGGCTCCATTCCGTCCAACGTTAAAATGAATGCGAAAATCACGCTGAGCCGCTACCACTGAATCATTGTTTCTTACATAAGAATCGTACGTAAACACGCGATGTTGAACTGTCCACAGCTCCATTGCGACTGGAATACCTAAATGGCCACTGCTTGGGAGGTGAATGACCGCCCACCCCTCCCCCCATGATTGGCCGAGGCCGAGTACAGTCGCATCAAAAATGTAAATACATCCCGTGGTCACCCTTTACAAAGCAAAAAAAAAGATCCACGATTAATCCTACACAATTACAAAAAGAAATCAAAAAATATATGGATCAGGACCGCACAAGAATCACTCACCATAACTGAGACTACCGGAAAGAATTCTCAAACAGAGCATTGGCATTCCTAGTCATATGTGCCAGAGGAACTTTGTGCAATACATTTGTTCTAGCTCTAGGGACCGAAAAAGTGTCATTAGATCTACTCGATTCCCGAGGTACACGAAAATTTACTTGCGACAAAATGGATGAGGCGTCGACAGTGTTAGTAACAAGTCTCATTAAGAACTTGGCACTCAGAACCTCACGCCTCTCTGCAAGTGACTGAAACTGAAAATCACGAAGCAGGCTGACGTAGTCAACACCACGAGGAAGATACATGCCACTCACTTTGAATGTCTGATATTTTAAAAACCTCTTCTGGACTCTCTCAAGCTGCAGATGTAATGTACCACAACTATCCTTAGCGAACTGAAGTGGTGTATTAAATTCACTTTACCAATTAGCTGGGCGCATACGTCACGACTCCCGGCGACACTGATGGGCCGCCAAGAATTGTCAGCTCTCCTATTTCGTGGTTTTCTTTTTTGAGAGAAACCTTGGCTTATGATCAGTCACATATCACAACAAAATTTCTATATAAAGATATATTAGAGAGCTTCTAAAATTAATCTGTATGACCAAAAAAAAATGATTTCTAATCGTGACTAAACATTGAATAAAAATGTTGCGAGGCAATGTGTTTCTCATACGAGTTCACCATTAATATTTAATAATTGTTAAATCAGATATAAATATATACGATATGTGTTAGTGCAAGTCATGTATATTTTGAGTGAACACAGCATTATTTATAATTTTAGTTGTTTTATCAGCAAAACATTTGATAAGAAATAATGATATAAATTTCCTAAATTTTATTAGATCGTGAAATGCGGTAGATCTATTGAATGTCCTCATTGTTTTTGAATAAATATGCGCTTCATATTAATATTTATTTGTTTAATACAAACGATACAATGTGCTCGAATTCTATGTGTGTATCACACGCCAGGTTACAGTCATTTTAAGCAGGCGGAGTCGATAATTAAAGGCCTCGCGGCCAGAGGTCATGATGTCACAGTTCTTAGCGCATTTCCGCAAAAAGAACCGGTGAAAAACATTCGAGATATACCAATGAAGAATATTTGGGAGCCAGCAAAAGGTAAGTATATAAATAGCTGTTTTTATCACGTATCCTGTAAATTTTTATTTTTATGTAACAATCAGATAATAATTATTTCAGCACTCTTCGAAAGTATGGATTTGGAAGGTAGTAATAGTAAATCCGCTCTCAAAATTGTAGGAGAAGTATATCAATTTGGTGTGCTACTAACGAATATAACCATGCAAGATGAAGCAGTGCAAAATCTTTTACATTCAGACGAAACTTTCGACGTAATACTTATGGAACATTTTCTAAACGAGGCATTTTTCGGATTCTTGCACCGCTTTAAGGCACCACTAGTTTTAACTATAGCTTCAAGTCCATCCATTTGGTCCAGTATAATCATGGGCAATCCAGCACCGTATTCTTACATTCCCAATCTATTTCTTGACTATACTCCAGAAATGACCTTCTGGCAGCGAGCTTATAATACACTTGTGTCGCTATATTCCGTTATTTATTTCCACGTTTTCGTCGTACCCCAACAAAACGAAATCTTGCATACGTACATGCCGGATGCACCGCCTGTCGAAGACCTAATGTATAATGCGTCACTGATGCTAACAAATTCGCATCCGGCAATAAGACCGGCGGTTCCTCTTCAACCTAACATGATTGAGATAGGAGGATATCACGTACCCAAGGATACAGCGCTACCAGACGAATTGAAGAAGTATTTAGATGATGCGACGGAAGGTGTAGTTTATTTCGCGATGGGATCCCATTTTCAAAGCAAAAGCTTCCCGGTTGAGAAACGTAGAGCAATGCTGAAAGTATTCTCGAAACTGAAGCTGAAAGTTTTATGGAAATGGGAAGACGATAATTTACCGGATAAACCAGACAACGTTAGAACAGAAAAATGGTTGCCACAGTCAGCTGTGTTAGGTTAATATTTCCAGGCTTGATTCGTACATTTATTTCTAAAATTTGTCCTTTTAATGTGTCAGCTCATAAAAATGTAAAGGCTTTCATCTCTCATGGTGGACGTTTAAGTACTCTTGAGTCTCTTTACTTTGGAAAACCCATTTTAGGCCTGCCAATGTTTGCCGAACAGTTTGCGAACATTCAGGAAGCCGAGTATTGTGGTTATGGTCGTTATTTATCGTACAAAGAACTTGACGAAAATAATTTTTACCAAGCTTTAACTGACATTATAGAAAATCCAAAGTATACCTTCCTAGCCTTTGTCTTAATCTTAGTAACTTAGTAAAATATTCTTTATAGATATGCTGAAGAGGCAAAATTCAGATCGGAGGCATTACACGATCAGCCAATGAGTCCTTTAGATAATGCCATTTTCTGGATAGAATATGTAATTAAACATAAAGGAGCTCCACACTTCAGAAACGCTGGAATGAAGTTAGCGTGGTACCAATACTTTCTCGTGGACGTGGCGTTGGCATTTCTAATTGGATTCTGGTTATTTACGAAGGTCGTGCGCGCTCTCTGCAGATTATGCAAAAAATCTGGAAATGGAAAACAAAAACTAAAAATTAATTGAATTTGAATAAATTACTTTTATATAAATGTGTTTTGATATAAGCTCCGGAATGTAAATAAATTTCTTTGTAGTAAAATGTGTATTTTATGTAGAAATTAACTTATCTGTATGTTTTCCTGGAAAAACATTTAAGAATGAGAAATTCGAATGAAATGTATTATACTAACATGCCTTAAGACATATTTCACTGTTAAAACTTTCTGTAATGATATGTGTGCGCTATAAGCCCTCTAGAAGTAATTTCATGTCATTTTTCAATGTTTTAGAGAATATTTTATCGCAATTCTCGTCTCTCTTTGACCGTATGATTAGTTTGCGGATTACAATGTAGACATGCTAAATCTTTCTCGTCCCAAAAACATCTTGTGAGAAAAAACAAACATTTCTACTCCAGCCATGAACAAGACCATACCCATTCTTTCTACGAGCTTGTGCAGTTAAGTTTTACCCGCACAATATACATAGCATCCCGGCCCAGGATATATATGTATATATATGGTTCACTACGAAACAATTCCTAAAGAAGATGATTGAGATGTAGAGCGCTCCGGACGGCCAGTAACTACTGACACAATAACGACTGTAATGGATGACAACCCACATTTTAAGCTGCGTGCCATTACAGACAGAAATGTCGCATGTAACAGTTCAAAGACATTTGCAGGCTAAAGTGTACACCATGATGATGTGTGGATTCCACATAAACTTAATGAACGAACAGTACATTCATTTGCGATCAGGTCATTAAAAGGATCAGGGGACAACCTTTCCTTAACATTATTACTGGAAATGAAAAAAATGGATTCTCTTTAATAACGTTGTGCGCCTCAAGTTTTAGACAAAAACTGGCAACATTCCCCAGACATCGTCTAACATTAGCCTCCACCCAAAGAAAGTAATATTGTGCATTTGGTGAGATTTTTAAGGGATAGTCTACTACGTTTTGAACTGCTATCGAATAATCAGATGATCAATTCAGTCAAGTACCAACCTTTTGCTAAAAACTGGCCTGCGTTATTTATAGATGACGAATATTTTTTCATCATGGCAGCGCAAAACCTTACACATCTGTAACCACTGTAGAGAAGTTGGTAGAGTTTTCATGGGATATTGTACCTCATCCTCCACATATTCCAGATATTATGCCGTCCGATTATCATTTGTTTCGTTTCCTACATTCCCTTAATGAGAAATTCCGTTTTTTTCCAAGATGGTATTATGAAATTGCCTGAACGTTGAACGAAAGTGGTATAAAACCAAACGAACTTATGTAACAACTCGATATAAATAATTTGCGAATCTGTTAGTACCAAATTGATGGGGCTCCCGCACATTCCACCCGTGGTATTGACAGAAAGCTCACCAAAATGTTCTACGATCATTAGATTGGGTCTAACAGGCCGTGGTAACGATCTGGCCGGTCCCTTAATTAAACTTTCGCTGATTTTTTTCGTGTGGAGTTACAGCAAAGATTAAATGTACGCTACTCCAGTTCAAACAAGAAAAGAACTGTAGCAGTGTATGAGTAAAAACAGCAAAACAGCTCTAATCACCCAACAGCAAACTTCTCCGGAAGCCGCCACGGATTCTTTGAACTATCCCTGTGACCTCTGTTTTTCGATTTATTTCAACTGTAGATTTGTAGGTATGTAATTTTTTTGTTTTTAAAAATAAATTATTCATAACTTTACGTAAAACTATATTTGATAATTAACGAATTCATATTTGGGGCTCAAGTCCGCCCTGTCATAGTATTGTAGAAACGAGTAAGGTTTTTAGTATTTAAAAACCACATTTGTTGCATGAATAGAAGTAACAATAATATACAGTGAATGTAAAAAGTATTCGTACACTGAGCTAAATGTAATAAAAAGCCATATAATTCGTGTAATTGTAATTGGAATTGTAAAACATATTATTAACAAGCAGTGTATTCCATTATTGAATAGCTGTACTTAAGAAGTTTGATAGAAATTTTAGTTACACCTCAATCAATTTTACTTATATTTCTTGCGCACGATAAGTATTCACACGTACGATATTTGAGGAATTACCTACTACATTCGGGAAAGTACCGAAACTGCACGTGAAGTTTGCGTACACATCGTCGGTAGTATATCAGTTATCACTTGTGTAGATGCAGTACATGTTAACGGCAAAATGGGCCGTAAGAATAAGGAAACAACCCCTGAAGAGCGAAAGATTATAATTAGATTACATAATCAATGTAAATCATTGCGTACTATTTCAAAAATTGTTAACCGGGCTCACTCAACAATCCAGTCTATCATAGACAGATATTGTTATACCGGTAGATTGTATAATAAACCCAGAAAAGGACGTCCAACCAAGTTGAGTAGACGTGGTGTCAAAGAAAAAAAATAAAGGCCAACCCTAAACTTAGTGCACCAACATTGAATGCAGAAATAAGAAAAAGTACAGATGTGAGTGTATGTGATAGTACAATCAGAAATATTTTGCGAAAGAACGGTTACCATGGCAGAACGGCACGGAGAAAATATTGGATAAATAAGGTAAACCAGATAAAACGCCTACAATTTGCTAAGACATACCAAAACGCGCCTCCAGAGTTTTGGAATAAAGTTATATTTACAGACGAGAGTAAATTTAACATATTCAAGTCTGATGGTAAATGTGGCGGAAAAAAAATAGTGAGCTCGATAGCAAAAATATCTGTGCAAGTGTTAAAGGAGGCGGCAGTTCAGTGCTTGTCTGGGGGTGCATGAGTGCTGTTGGTGTCGGTACATTGCATTTTATAGACGGTATAATGGATCATAGAATGTATATTGATATTTTAAAGACTAATTTACCGCTTAGTGTTGCGAAAATGGGATTAAATGGTGACTACATTTTTATGCAAGACAATGATCCCAAACATAAGGCGTGGAATACAAGGATGTGGCTGCTGTATAACACTTTGTTCCAGATATTAATCCCATTGAGCACATATGGGATTATCTGGACAAACAACTAATACGTCATATTTCCATAAGACGGAATTAAAATGCGCCCTTCATTGGAATAATATTCCTATAGATTTGACAACCAAATTAGTTAATTCTATGCAAAGACGTTTAAGCGCAATCATCGATGCCAAGGGTTTCCCTACTAAGTATTAACTTTTTTGTTTTGGTTTTTTTTGTTAAGCAAATTATCGTGTGTACGAATACTTATTGCTCACTAAAACATTCAATGTCTATGACTTCTTTTGTGTATCTACCAGAATTTTAACTTCTTTTGTATTTTGTATACTGATATATGTTTGCATAAGACCCAACTTTATATAGTATAAATTATTTGTTCTTTTTTGCCTTAAATTAGGACTGTAGTCTTGTCTTTTAATAAAATTACGTATGTGTACGAATACTTTTTACATTCACTGTATAATTCTAAAGTTGGAACCACGAAAGTTTGCCGGTGTATCAATGACGCTGCAAAATACGAACATATACCGGTGTTTTTCTAATTAATCGATAGTCACATGTGTTAAAGAAAGAGAAGACACAAACGTTTTTTCTAACAGAGTTACGCACTACGTCTTGTCAAGAAATCGTGAAAAAATAGAGAGGCGTATGCACGTGTTACGTATAATACAGATAAAATAGTGTTTTGACTTTTGAAGTTTGTCTTTTCTACGGTTCCGACATTGTTATATTCCTTGTATTTTACCGCTGTTATTTGTTATTGTTCAAACAGCTAATTTATCATATTTATTTCATCATCCTTGTAAGTTTACACTTAGGTAACCTACGTAGGTAGCTTTTACATTTATTATTTACAGATTAGGTATAGTAATACCAGATGCACGACTTGATTTTAATTGCCAAGACTTTATTTATTAGTTGCAATATTTTGAAGCTAAAAAATGTAACGCATATGCAGACCATTGTCTAAAAAAAAAAAAATAGTATACTGCGACCTATTCAATTTAGCCAGTCAAGCAGCACGATCGTTTGGAGCGCTTAATTCAAAAGTTTGACATGTGAATGTGAGGTTATGACTGCAGCCTATTAAATTATACAACAAACTAACCTATAAACTCAAACAACAAATAGATCAAAATAGATATGATATTGCAATTAACTGTACCTCAGCTGAATATATGGTTAAGGAGGTGAGAGGTAAAGAGTTTCGCGTATTAGTTCACATTTTTTTCGCCGGCCAAATGAAATTAGTCGCACATACACACATAATTCATACGTGCATTTCTTGGTTATATTGACAGCGTATTTTTGACTAGTAGGGATGAAAAATTGTGAAGGCGACCTCTAGTAGAAAGATGAACAACCATAATAGGAGAAAGTTGAAGTTTTAATGATGTTAAAGATAAGTTTATAATTGTAGTATATAGGAGTAGTTAATTTTGCGAGTTATTTAGGATTTCATATTATTTTTTTTAAAAAGGCCAATCGTAGTTCATTTATATTTTTCTTGTTGACATGTTCGATCTTAACAATACCTGTAAGAGTAACATTAAGTGACAATTCAAATTTGAATTTAAAAGATACATTTATTTGTTAGAATTAATGTGGTTTGTTTATTTATTTGTTAATAACTGTTTGTTTAAAGGATTGATCTTAATATACTATAGTTTAAAAGTAATTTGTTTTTTTTTTGTGATCTAAACTACATATACAACTTAGATGCCTAAATCACAACTCGTTCTCAGGACGACAAAATTTATTAAAGTAACATTGCTTTGAAATTAATTATTCCCATAATAGTACTAACACCTATTATATTAGGGTAATTATAAACCTACCTTTGTGTTTATATAACTGCAGCACTTCAAATACTTAATATATATTGCCATTATGAGCTTCTGTAAGATAAATGGAATTTTTACACAAAGAAAATTAATATTTTCAAATAAAAATAACGCGAATAAAAAAGAATTTTGTCCTCATATACATTAAATCTTCAATATTATCAGGTTGTTACATACGAAATGTCCGATTTTGTAAGGAATAAAAAAAGTCTAAATTTAAAAAAATATAAATATTTATTCTGCAAAATAGTCTCCATTTACATCAATAGTTTGTTGCCAACGGCCTGAAAGCTGAAAAATTCCCTTTGAAAAGAAATCTAGGTTTTGACGGATCACATATTGCTCAAACACTGCCATTACCGACTCCCGGTCAGGGAAGTCCCCATTTTTTAAGTGATTGTCTAAACTTCGGAAAAAATGAAAATCAGTTGGCGAAAGGTCAGGTGAATAAGGTGGGTGAGGGAGAATTTCGTAACCAAATTCCGAAAGTTTTTGGATTGTCTGTCGTGCAACATGAGGTCTTGCATTATCATGGAGAAGTATGGGTCCATGTCTATTGACTAGTGAGGGCTGCAAGCGGCTCAATTTTCCATGCATAGTTTCCAGTTCGGCACAATAGGACGCTGCCGTGACGGTTTCACCAGGTTGCAAAAATGAATAGTGAATAATACCCTTACTGGTCCACCATTCAGTCACCATAATCTTTCGCGGGTGAAGTGATGCTCGTGCATGTTGTCTTGGTGCTTCATCTCGATCTAACCATTGTCCTGAGCGTCTCCGATTATCAAAAAGTATCCACTTTTCGTCACACGTTACCACTCGATGAAGAAACGGTTCAACTTTCTGTCGATTAGCCAAAGAGATAGCCACCTCTAATCGACGGAGCTTATTGGCTTCCGTTAATTGGTGCGTCACCCATCGATCGAGTTTCTTCACTTTGCCAATCGAAGAAAGGTCACGACTAATGGTGGCAATGGACACTTGAAATGTTTCTGCAAAGCTACGCACTGTTGTCGACGGATTACTTTCAACTTCTACACGCAGCTCGTCGTCATTAACGGTGCTACGCGCATATCCGCGAGGCTCATTTTCCAAATCAAAATTTCCCTCGCTGAATTTTTTAAACCATCGCCGTAATGTGCGTTCATTACACGTGGTTTCACCGAACGTCTGATTAATTTCTCGGGTTGCATTTAATCCCTTTTTAAATTGAAAGAGGTAAATTGCCCGAATATCTCTTGCCGACAGCATTTCCATAGGCGAGGCAAGGACAGGTGTATTAATCTTTCCAAGAAATGGAACAGGTACACACTTCAAAATAAATACCCTTTTCTACAAATACAATAATAATTTTCACCAAAAACATACACGTCTTCACACAGGTGCGATTCAGTTCAGACTGAAGGAAAAAACGGACATTACATTTGTAACAACCTGTTATATCACCGAGTTAGTAAATAATTATACCACACGTTTTAGAAATTACCATTTGTCGCTTCAAACACGGTCAAAGTATAAACACTACGTCGTATTTCAATATTTTTATATCCGACGTATGTTCGACATTATAGATGCTCGTAAAACAAAAAACGGACCATTTTCTTTGTATATTTATTACTGTATGCATTCTATTTGATTTATTATTGAAAATATCTGCAAGCCGTTTTGAATCTAAACGTGATTATTCTTGTTTACAGAAAAATGCACAAAACAGGTGATAAGTCGATCGATAATTTTTACCATGACGTAAAATAAAACATGGCAACTTTAGACATTTTCAATTTAAAAGTCTAGGATAAACGTGGGTTGTTTTTACTAAAATAAGATCCTGTATGATTGTTAATCATCGCAAGTTCATTAGTTAAACTATATATGCAACTTAAATGTCTAATTCACAACTCGTTCTCGGGACGACAAAATTTATTAAATTAACATTGCTTTGAAATTAATTATTCCCATAGTAGTACTTACACCTATTATATTAGGATACTTATAAACCTACCTTTGTGTTTATATAACTGCAGCTCTTCTTCAAATACTTGATACATATTGCCTTTATGAACTTCTGAAAGATAAATGGGATTTTTACACAAAGAACAAATAAAAGAACGAATTTTGTCTTCATATGCATTAAATCTTGAATATTATATGACTGAGTTAGTAAATAATTTTACTACGTTTTAGAAATTACCTTTTTGTTGGTACAAACACGGTCAAAGTATAAACACTATGTTGTATCTTGTTATGTTTCACATCATATTAGTTAAAATACAAAGTAACAATTCTAAAAAATGTCCGTGACATAATGTAAGTATTCTAGTAGATAAAATTTGTTGTGTTCTTGTTTAAAAATAAGATGAAATATGCAATTAGTCTATTGTAAACCTTGGTACGAAACGTCTTTTAAAAAAATTTGTATTTCCAAAAAACGTAACTGACGCAATCAGTAGGATTCTCGAAAAGACATTTTAGTGAATATAGTAAGTCGTGTGTGTTTACACTTTGCCTCGTGAACCCTTAAATGCCGAAAATGCATTCGGATACAGTGCAGTGATCTGAAGAAATAAGAAATCCAGGACAACATCGCCGAGAATTTCGATAAAGGAAGTCTAGGTCAAATAGTGTCGACAATTTCCAACTAGACAAAAGATAATATCGTCAAAGTTGGACCCCTAAGTTAAGAATACCAGAGGAATAAACCAAATGAAACGAATCCTGATTTTACTGTAAGTCAACATTATTGTTTATCATTAGTATTAATTTATGTCGGTTGATCATTTTTCTTTCGGATCAATTGTTGAAGAACTTTCAAATATCTCAATAGACGACGACACGATGGCACACGCAAATATTTCCATGCTAGGTCATTTAGAAACCATCCCTCAGTTTGATGGCGATCCTCTGTATATTTATACTTTCATCAATAATTGTCAAACTTTTGGGTAATTTTGATGGAGCCTGTGGTTGATTAACTTGATCACTGAAGGTTGATATATAACCCCTTGCCACATTAATTTTCGTATTCTGTATACGTATTTCGACAACTAAGTTGTCATCATCAGCAGATAATTAAGCAGTGTCGCACCTGGAAAACTACGGTAAAAATACCCGTACGAAAACAAATTCCGCACGCGATCCGTACCGCTGAAAGCCAAAACGTACACTGTATATTCAAAACAATTTCTAAAAATCAAGCGAAACGAATATACAGTGTACGTTTTGGCTTTCAGCGGTACGGATCGCGTGCGGAATTTGTTTTCGTACGGGTATATTTACCGTAGTTTTTCAGGTGCGACACTTTGCAATTATCTGCTGATGATGACGACTCAGTTGTCGAAATGCGTATACAGAATTACAAAAGTTAATGTGGAAAGGGGTTATATACCAACTTTAGTGATTAAGTTAATCAACCACAGGCTCCATCAAATTCAACTTCAACAATAATTACGGAATTGCAGAGATTAGAACAGTCAGTAAATGAGAAGAGAAAATGGAAATGTTGTTTAAATATATGTGCGTAAACTTTAATGGAGACTGGTTGATTAATTAATCAATTAACCCCATTCCACATTAATTTTCGTATTCTGTATACGTATTTCGACAACTAAGTTGTCATCATCAATAGATAATTAATCACAGTGTCGCACCTTGAACTACGGCAAAATCCGCCCGAAGACAAAGTATGAAAGTGTACCAACAAAATATTTGGTTATATTAGTAAAATTTAAACAAGTAGCAATTACAGTTTCGACCATTAATAGCGAAAATGTGCATAACACTGCGCGAGGTTACATTTACTTTCTATAATTTGGTTTAGTAAAACTACTGTTTACGTTTATACTGTGCCATACAACTACGTTCATGTGAAAAAAAAGTGACGTTTGTGTTACGTGGTACACACTGCCAGTGTGCTTCTTACACCCAATACTCTCTAATTTCGAATACACCCTAGCTATTTTTGAGGAAAGGAAAAATAAGGCATCTTATCACTTGTTAAAAAAGTAATCCAAAAAGCAGAACACAAAAAAACGGAAACCGAACAAAAATAAAATCTATATTACTCTTGATAATCTAAAAAAAAGGTCGTAAATAGTGTTTTACCTTATGAAGTTTATCTTTTCTATGGTTCCGATATTGTTATATTCCTTGTATTTTACCGCTGTTATTTATTATTGTTCTAGCAGCTAATTTATCATATTTATTTGTTCATTCTTGTAAGTTTATACTTAGATTACCTATGTAGGCAGCTTTTACATGTTATTTACAGGTTAGGTATATAGGGTATTATCGCATCTGACAGCAATGTAAACAATAATTGCTTGCAAGCCGTACGATTACAATTTATCTACAAAATAATGTTTATTTGCTAGAATTCTTAAAAAATTTAATTCTATTTCAACAATTTATGTAGGTCTGTAATTGTAATTTTAACTACTATTAAAATATCTTAAAAAAAAAACATTGGCATTTTAAAATTTTATTAACAAAAACAAATTATAATAACTAAATAAGTTTTTAAATTATATATTGATCTTGAAGAACATATATTTAAAGTGGTGGTGCACTTGGTGCCAACCAATCAACGACTGAACAATCTTTCCAAACATATTGTCCTTTTAAACTATGAGGTTCTAGAGCCAAATATAAAGAACTAACTGCGCCTTCATCTATTGTTAACGGACCTTTATGACTGGTCATATCCGTATCAACATATCCAGGATGACAACAATTTGCAGATATGTTACGTGATGATGTTTCGTTATCAAGCATCTTTTGATATATTCTGGTTAAAGCAGTCACACCTACTTTGGATACCACATAGGTCGATCCACCCCAAGTACTGGACATATTAGAACCTTCTTTTGCAGCCCTACAACGATGGGGAAATGCAAATTATTTCATATAAAATTTACTATAACAAAATTTTACTTAATAAATTCATTCATCAAATCATTAAGTTGTGTAATTTTTAAATTTGGATCGGAAAATTTTTTTCTTAAATCTTCTGAAGGTATTCTTGATAGGTGTCCAGCCGAGCTTGATAGATTTATCAACCGTGCATTTTCTTTTAATAATGGTATCAATGCTTCGGAAACTCTCAAAGTTCCAAAATAATTTGTGCTAACTGTTATTTCAGCTTGTACACTAAAAGGTTCTGTCGCAGCACTCTAAATTTACAAATAATTAAGGATATTTAATAATTGATATACATGAATACAATACCTTAAATGCAATTGCGGCATTATTAATTAGAATGTCTATGCCACCGTAATTCTGACTAATATAATCCTTAAATTTATTTACACTTATTTCGTCATCAATATCTAGCTGATGATATGCTGGATTCAGTCCAAGTTCTTTCAATTTCTTTACGGCTTCTTGACCTCTGTCAACGGCTCGTGAAGTCAAATAAACTTTTCCGGAAAATTTTTCGCAAAGTCCCTTTACGATAGCGTAACCTATACCTTTATTTCCGCCGGTAACCTATAATAAAAACTTTTAATTTTCTATCAAATACAATGCATTTGTACTGTATATACTATAGCAATCTTTTCCATTGACATTTCCAATATATGAAATAAGTTATTTATTTTGAATATAACAATTTCGTAAAAAACTTTAATTCTAATCGAAATATTCACAATGCATATCACATGCTAGATGGAAAATACAATATAACTAGACCTCTATTGATAGAAACGGAAACTTATTGTAGGTGATTATTCCCTATTTAATTTTAATTTTTTTGATATTCAATAGCAGATTCATATTTTTGTTTAAAAATTTGCAGTTGCACAATTGCAAATAATTTATTAATATGGTACATCATATTTTCAATTAAATAAAGAGTAGTACCGTATGAATTAAACATAAAAATGTTATTTGTTTTTATTTTTTAAACGACTTAAAATACTTTCGAAATCTATTTCGAGCTAACATTTGAATCACATTACTTGATGCTTTAATATATTTCTTGACGCATAATGTATTATTTATTTCTTTAATATAGTAGTACAGTATTAATTTTGTTTTATTTAGAACTTTTGCTTTTTCTGCACGTTAAAAAACTAAAATCAACATGATGTGAAACATATTCCTTCATATAATGAGCTATATCGTTTTTGCAACATTTATTTAACAATTCTATGACTACTTTCCCTTATATTTGTAAATGTAGATAATGGATAAAAGCAGTCTATCAATTTCACTTTTTCACTCTTCGATATCTAATTGCAGCTTTTTCTATTGTAGGATTGCTCTATACATTTTTTTGATTTTGAAGATACGTGTCTCTCTTGTGTTACAGACACGCTTTTTAGGAGATGTCCTTTGGCCAATGTCGCTAAAAATTAGAAAAAAGATTTATAGAATAATTTGTACAACAGAAAAATGAAAAATTTGACTATAAACAGAAGCTTTAGTTATTATTGATGCTATACATCGACGCATAACAAGTGACTTAGTAGATAAGAAAAATAACTAGTCTCCATAATACACATCGCGTGCTGCCATCTATTGATAGGAACGAAGACTATAAATAAAGTTACGAGATTTCATATTTAAGAGTAGTGGTCGTATTCAGAAGAACCTGTTTTCAAATATTAAAAATAAAATAACTACACAAAGTTGTAATGTTAATTGGGATAACATATTAATTACTAATCATTTTTTGCGTTGGTAGCGGTATTTGCATTAATATTAATTATTATTTATGTTAAATACACAATAATGAAACTTACTTAAATTACTATTTTTTTATATTACCAATGTACTTTATTAATTAATTAAGCCAGTATTAAATACTATTTAAATTAATATGCTCAGGATCTTTGAAATAAAATTTTTATACAATTTATCTTAGATGAAAAAAAAGTTTGAAATGGAATTTATTTAAACGAATGATCTTGCAAAAAATTTAATTCGAATGTAAATTTACAGATAATGTGTTTTTAATCTTTTCGATGTTTATACATTATAGCTGAATTCTCCTTAGATAAAGATATTAATCTTATATACAACGTCGTGTATGGGCGCCCGGAGGGGGGGTCCAAAATTAAAATTTTGTATCACACGAAGAAAACAAATATTTATAAAAATATTTGTGTAATGTTACATTTAGATAGATAAGATATAAATATTTAAAAAAATAGAAGGTTTAACATTAATATATGTAGATAAATGTTTTTATTGAGTAAATAAACAATATATATAGATGTGTGATGAAATAAGAAAATTACGATAATTTTAAGTGACTGAAAATGAATTAGGTAAGTATATATTATGATGTATGTAACTATTTTAATGCGTACCACCAATTCAGAATTGAACTTTATGTACTTATGTCCTAATGGACACGATGAAATTTGATATACCCGAAAGGTCAATCGCACGAAAATTTCTCTTGGCTGAAAAGAACATATAATTAAACGATGTCAGATATTAATAGTTGACTTGAACTTGATATTCAGAAATTTCATTTCTATTTTTTTTCCTTAAATTGTGAAAAAACAAATCATTCATACAAAACAATTAAAAAATTTTAATAACCTCAAAAAAGGTTGTTATAATAACAATAATAATGAAAGTTTAATTGGTTGGTTGAGTCTATTACTATAACCTAAAAATAAATCTGCATTATCCAAATACGTAAACTGTGATGACACATTATTTTATCTTCTAGCACTCTATGAATAGTCGTTTCGAAAAACCGGTTAAACAGAAATAAAATACGTAAATAATAAAAAAATTCTCAACAAAATGGAACGGGTAATCAACACAAACAAGTTTTTGACGATTGACAATCTGAAAAATTGTAACAGTACGGTCAGTTTATATTTGCATTTGCTTTTAATAATATCTATCTCTTTGTTTATATTCCAAATGAGAATTTGAGTCGGGATCTGTAGTGATAGAGATAGTCGTATCTGCCCGGCGATATAGGGAGACTATGTACGAGGTGTGGTCATTAAATAACGATACTGCGCTCTTTCCTCCGCGCAGCCACATCGGACGAGGCTGCAATTGAAATGTCATTGATCTTGACACCTCCCAAGCAACATCCCGTAGTTTCGTCTCTCTACTTTAGTTTACCTTCGAGCTTTATTTGTAGGGAACATCGTTACTTAGTGTGTGCTGTGATAATGGCCGACATAAAAATCGAGGAGCGAATTAACCTGAAATTCCTTGTCAAATTAAAAAATCGTCAACAGAATGTTGGAAGATAGACTAGGAAAAGACGCGTATGTGTGTGTGTGTATAAGTTTAAGATAAAAAAACTTTATTTATAGTTAATTTAATGTTACATAATCATATATTACATTCAATAATATATCAGAACATTAAGTAATGATAGGTAATTTAGGTGAAAACCAGTCAACGACTCTACAGTCATCCCAAAGAAATTCTCCTCTGTAATTGTGGTCATCCAGAGCCACGTGTAAACTACTTACTGCACCCTCTTCTATCGTTAAATGACCTTTGTGACTTGACATGTCGGTGTCAACGTATCCAGGATGCACCGAATTAGCAGATATATTACGGAATGGTGTTTCTCGGTCCAGCATCCTTTGTTGTATTCTTGTTAGTGCACAGATGCCCACTTTTGAGACAACGTACGTTGATTTCGACCATGTCTTTTGAACATCGGGATCTTCTTTGGCTGCTCTGTAATGAGAATTTTACGAAATTGAGAAATGGTAAAAACGATGAAGTTAGTTTTAAAGGACAATGATGGCAATGTGTATATATATATATATATATATATATACCGTGCATTCATTTTACCTCGCTACGAAAACTGTACCACATTATATTAGGATCTAGCTGCCGAATACCGATCAGAATGTAAAGTGGTGGGGCGCGAGTCATTTGAATCACGACTATAACTGACTACTGATCGTACTAGCTGCAGCCCCACCACTAATTTGACTGTAGGTGTATCGATATCGTATTAACGGTCATTCGTGGTTTGCATTTGGGAGAGTGTGTTACAGTAAGACCTTTAAATTCAAATATTTTTTTAATTATATTACTTTGATAATGTATACATTGGAAGAAAAAATTCAAATGATAACAAGGGCTTTGAAAGGTAATTCTTTCCAGCGCCAACAACAATATCATTAGTAGTTAAAAAGTTTAAGTCAGAAGGTTGCATTTTGGGATGTAAATGTCATAAAATACGGAGAATAAATAACGATAAAGAAATGCAGGAAGTCATGGTGTGCGCAATGGTCGAAGAAAATTCCAATATTACTATATCTAAAATATCAGAAGAGATAGGTATTAGCGTGGGTAAAGTTCATAAGATATTAAAGAAAAATAAATACACATTCTATAAATACCAAACTCATCAGGAAATTTTTCATGCTGATCAAGACCGCAGAATGGAATTTTGTGAAACTGTAATAGAACGTGTAAATGAGAATGAACAATTCATTGAGGCTATCGTGTTTACCGATGAATCCACGTTTCCGTTGCACGGTAAACACAATCCGTCGAATCTTCGATATTGGTCTATTGAAAACGAGTATCGACAATTGAATACGGGGACACAGTATGTTCGAAATGAATTTTATAACGGATTGGGGTACTGTTTAGCGCAAGCAGGAGGGACATTTGAGAATTTAATTAATTGAATTTATTTTCTGTATTTAAAAAGTATTTTAAGTTTTAAGTTTTGGCAATTCATCGGTAAACACGATAGTCTCAATGAAGTGTCCATTCGCATTTACACGTTTCTATTACAGTTTCACAAAATTCCATTCTGCGGTGTTGATCAGCATGAAAAATTTCCTGATGAGTTTGGTATTTATAGGATGTGTATTTATTTTTCTTTAATATCTTTTGAACTTTACCCACGCTAATACCTATCTCTTCTGATATTTTAGATATAGTAATATTGGAATTTTCTTGCAGGAAAGGGACGATCTACAACTTTTCAGAGAAAAGGCGCTGGATACGCCGTAAAGAATTACCTTTCAAAGCCTATGTTATCATTTGAATTTTTCTCCCAATGTATACATTATCAAAGTAATGTAATTAAAAAAATATTTAAAGGTCTTACCGTAACACACTCTCCCAAATGCAAACCACGAATGACCGTTAATACGATATCGATACACCTACAGTCAAATTAGTGGTGGGGCTGCAGCTAGTACGATCAGTAGTCAGTTATAGTCGTGATTCAAATGACTCGCGCCCCACCACTTTACATTCTGTTCGGTATTCGGCAGCTAGACCCTAATATAATGTGGTACAGTTTTCGTAGCGAGGTAAAATGAATGCACGGTATATATATATATACACTGCCATCATATTAGTGTGTACCTATTAATGTATACAATAAAACGGTCTTTGAATTTAATCTCTATTACAACAAAAGTAGAATGAAAACTTGTAAAAATTCCATAGAAACTGTTGTGTCAGTTTCAGTGCAGTAGTTAAGCCCTGAAGATGTTCCATACAAATGGGTACGAAACGTCGGCAGAGTTGTTTTGAGTATTGTAAGTGCATGAACAATAATGGTTTCGCAATTAATTTTTGCTGCTGAAAAATTGCTAAACTTAACGTACCTGACGAATTCTCTCATTAAATCGCTTAGTCTAGGAATTTTGAGTTCCGGATCGGAAAATTTCTTTCTCGCTTCGTCCGAACTTAACAAGGACAGATGTCCAGCCGCACTCGAAACGTTAACGAGTCTTCCATTTTGCCTCAACAATGGAACCAACGCTTCTGACACTCTCAAAGTTCCAAAGTAATTCGTCTTGATTGTCGCCTCAGCTTGTTCGCCGAAGGATTCCTTAGCATCCACCTAAAACAGATATAAATTAATCGGCCGACTAAACGCTAGAAAAACTTGTTTAAGTACATTAAAGGCAATCGCCGCGTTATTTATTAGGATATCGATACCGCCGTAATTTTTAGTAAGGTATTCTTTAAACTTATCAACACTAGCTTGATCGTCGGAGTCCAATTGATGATAACAAGGATTAAAACCTAATTTTTTCAAGTTGTTAACGGCTTCCTGCCCTCTAGTAACGTCTCGGGATGTTAAATATACTTTTCCTTCATATTTCTCGCATAATCCTTTAACAATAGCATAACCTATACCTTTATTACCTCCTGTCACCTAAAAAATAACATTTTCTATTATTTAAAATGTTGTAAAAATTCGTTTATTGTTATTCATCACAAGAACATGCACATCGTTTGAATTGTAAAATCTATATTCTTTATAAGAGGTACAGTATATTGTAATACTTACAACAGCAATTTTTTCGACGGACATAATGTAGAAGAATTAACTTTTAAAACTGTTCAAGTGAAAGTGAAATTGTTTTAATATTTTTAATGCGATTTCACGGTATTTAAAGCGATCCGTGTACACTTTATCAACTGTTATCGTACTATAATATCCGAGAGGATAGCTGGAGATTTCTAGAAAGCACTTTTGGGATCTAAAGTGATATTAGTATATTGTATGTAACGATGATTTGCAGATTTTTTGTTATGCTGTTATGCAATCTATAAATATACGAAGTGTTAAAAATATATATTTTTTTGTACGTTGTTCAATAGGATTTTTTTGTGACATTCGAAAAATAACAATTAGATAAATATTAGTAATAGTTTTTTACATTTTTCTTGTTGCTGATGAAGATGTATCACAAGAGATAAGTTTATCTTGCATAATAAATATACCACTTGAAATTATGGAAGAGAACTTTTAAATTGCATCATTTTTATCGCATATTTCAAACAGCATCACATCTTCAACAAACTGCAGAACCTGTTCTGTAAAATATATACAGTAGGTTCTCTGTATAACGGACAGTAGCGGTGTATATGAAACTGTCCATTGTTCAAAGATGTCCATTGGTGGGGGAAAAAAGGGTATAAATAATTTTTAATTAATTTATTCTTATAATATACTTAAAACTAACTTATTTCAAAAAATCTGAAATTTTAGTTTGATTTAGATTTTCAATTCTTTTTACAATTTGTGTTTTTACATTGGATACTATCTCAGCGACTTTTTCTCCTTGAGTAATATCGCCAGACAAGAAAAAGAAATTTTGAATATCCTTTAGCTTTTCATAAGCCTCGTTAATGTTTTTAGTTTCTGAAATAATATCATTCTCACTGTCGCTATCACGTACATTGGTACTGTTTTGAAATTCACACACACACACTCTTGTACGCTAATATCGGGATTCTCGGTATGTAAATTATTATCAGTCTGTGCATTCTATAATATGTTAGGATAGGGTTTACAATGTTCTGACAACAGCACATCGTCTTCAAGTGAAGTCTATATCCTTGCAAATATCTTCGGCATTCCACTCACCAAATCCAGTTTGAAGAAAATATTCGTTAATAGTTTCAGCGTTTACAGTTTTCCAAGCAGTAATGGTCCATATTAGAGCACTGAGAATGTTAACGAATTTTTCTATATGTTCGGTGGATTTACAATGATCCATAGACGATAAAAGTCTCTTAACTAAAAGCTTTCCGTAGTTGGTTTTAAAATTATTGATAATCCCTTGATCAAGTGGTTGACAATGAGAGGTAGTGTTTGGGGGTAAAAATAATAGTTTAACATTTTGTAACTCAATTTTTGGATGTGACGGGGCGTTGTCTAAAAATAAAAGAACTTTTCTATTTCGCTGCATTTTTCTATCAAATTTGGTTAACCAAATTGTCATAGTTTCCCTCGTTATCCACGCTTTTTTTTTAGAATACCACTCCACTGGCAACTTCTCAACGTCCCAATTACTAAAGGTCTTTCCTTTTCTTCAACCATGTTGGCACACAAGAGAATAGTTAATCTTTTCTTAGCAGCTTTGCCATCCGAACATTTTTCACCGTTTAATGCAAAGGTTTTATTTGGCAAAGCCCGGAAAAAAAGTCCAGTTTCATCTACATTAAAAATGTCTTTTGATGAGTATTCCTTTGTAATAGTTATCAAGTGTTTCTTTCAGACAGATATTTCATCCACATTTACTGCGGCGGCTTCACCACAAATTGTTCGAAGCGATATGTTGTATTGCTGAGAAAACTTGTCAAACCACCCACCTGATGCTTTGAATTCATAATTGAGCTCTTGTGCAACTTCGAGAGCTTTTTCCCTTACTATTTTGCCTGACAATGGAATATTCTTAGGGTGCACTTTGCAAAATCAGTCATACATTATTTGGTCCAGTGCAGCTCCTTCTGTTTTCACAAATTTCTTCTTTTGCTTGGAATTTCCATTTTCAGCAAACCGTCTATTAATATCAACTTTGTTTTTTAAAGTATCGCCCATTTGACTTTTACCGATACAGAATCTTTCCGCAAGCAGTCTCACAGTAAGTTTATGCTTCTCTGTACACTGAATAACATCAACTTTTTTTTCTAAACTGAGAAATTTTCTCTTTTACGTAGCCATATTACTTGTATGAACACTAAAACACTAAATACATAACTTGGTAGAGTACTAAATATCAATTAAATGCTATAAAAGCTATAGCCGTTTTATATAAGACCACCATTGTAGTTGTACTTATTACCTGCCTTAATTATATGTTGTTCATGTCCATTGTTAAGAATGATACAGCCGTCATAATTATTATACATTTATATGTATGTAATTACATATAATAAACTGAAAGGCCATCATAACGTACTTATTATTTTAAAATATGTAATTATGTTTAGAAATTATAGGAATTGCAATAAATTTATTACCTAGCTTAATCCCTCTACAGGTAATAAAATTAATCTTATTCCAAAATATAAATTTTAAGAAGTACTAATGTCCATTGCAAAGAAATCAATTTTCATTTAAATTTATTGTAGTGCATGTATATTACCGTCCGTGTCCATTGTAAAGAATGTCCTTTGGTTAGAGGTATTGTTACAAATAGTATACTGACGGTCGACTCTCCATTGATTAGAGATGTCCATTGTCGGGAGATGTTCGTTAAGGAAGAATATACTGTATAACAACATGAAGATGATAACTAAGTTGTCATCTTCAATAGGAAGCAAGCATTGTGTTGACTCTACTAGACTCCCCACAAACACTGATTGTGGTAACAAGTTCTTATTATCTATTCGACTATTTATTCAACCATAGCCTCCAATATAATTGTATAGTATTCGATTTGTTCTTTTTTGAAGGAATGAAACACTCGAACATCGGTTGCCTAAATGTAATAAATTGCAAGTAAAATACGCTACAAAATAAAATAATTTTTTACCAAAAGTTTGTGGTTTCTTGTCTGAGATAACTAGCTACCTGTTCGCCCCTTTTTTTTTACTTGTGTAAAGTATCTACTAATTCTTCGAATTATTAATTTTCCTATTCCTGATGATAACAACTTAGTTGTCGAAATACGTATTCAGATTAATTAATTCAGATAATTAGTATTTAGCAGCCAATTTAATTTGTTGTAAAAATAATACTGAGGACAATATTAGAATAAACGGTTTCAGCTTACATTATAATTAAAAAATAAATCATCGATATTATATCAAATAAATGTCGAACGTAATACACGCCTTTATTTTTAAGTATCAAAAAAATAAGAAAAAATTTTCTGTTTTTCATTTAAATTATTAGAAGGAAATTATATTGTTAAATGAGAATTGTACTTTTTTTTTTAAATTTGCAACAAAAAAATAACTCCGCGAATTACTATAGTAAAAAAAACTGCAGTCCGTAGTATTCATTACATAAAATCTATCTAGATCAGGTAGATCTCTGCATTATCAATATACAACACAACTGCGGTCAGCTATTCAGGTATGGAAGTTTACATAATGACTCATTATTTCGATTATTGATACTAGGTGGCACTAAATTTATGCCACCAATCTATATTGCTTAAAGTTTAACTTTAGCAACTTATGAGGAAACTTGGAACAATAAATGTATGTAATCGAGAAAATTGAGCCTCCATCTCTGTTTGAAATGTTAAAACACATTTATCTGACATTGCAGTAAGAACAGGGTACCAACTTTAATATTTGTATGTATATTCACGGTACCAGCGTGGAGTTTGACTTGACTGACGTAGTAATTATAGTTTTGCTGGAGAGATGACACTAAGTGTAAATATTTTCGAAATAGTATTTCCATTTTAGTTTTATGCTCTCTATGTAAAAAGAAATGCGTTGAAAGAAATATATAAAACAAAAATTTGTTAAATAGAAAACTATAACTCCTCCATGTATTTACACTCACCGAATATAAATTCGAAATTACACAAAATCCAATTTAAATTTATCTAAATTTTCTTCTGTCTATTACTTACATTAACTTTTCTGAAACAAATGTTTCTTTCAGCGCAATAGTTTCAACAGTAACGAAAATCTGACAGATATTTTGCGGAAACGTCAAAAGTAACGATGGCGAACAGTTTGTACTTCCATTTCGAAAGAATACAAAAAAATTCTTTATTAATATCACATTATTTGCCGATATTAACTTTGTGCATTATATTTATTCGATCGCAATTTTGTTACATTTTCAATATAGCTAAGAATTCCTTTTAAAATTCTATATTCATATTGAAGAAAGTTTAAATGTGAGCGATATAATAATAATTTGTTTATTATTTTAAGTTTTCATAAGAAGGATGTGCGTATCATATATCAAAACTGTCGTTTGAAAACGTGTTTCAAAGGAAAAGTGATTTTCAGATAATGTAACTGTGATACCAATGTAAAAAAATATATGGAAATTCCATAAACTGAAGTGATTCATTGTCTACTCGTTTGTACTACAATCGTGTAGTCAATGCATATATACGTTCATATATCAAATTTGTTATACGTACACATTTAACGTATGTAATTCTTTTAGCAGTAACAAAAGGAAATATATTTCGAATTAATGTAAGATTTATGTACTTACTTTCTCAATAAAAATATCCCATTTTATTTAGTTTTAAATTTTACATAATGTTTTCCCTGAATTTCGTAATAATTAGTTTTGCCGAATAAATTTTACAGATATTGTAAAATACTATTTATTATGTATTTATTTGTATTCTTTTTGTATTTCCTACTTAAAAGATTATTTTCGAAAAGAAGGAAACTATTAATTGTGCACTGGTTATTGTTCCTGTGATTTTTCACTGTGATATGGTTATTCCCAGTACTGAATTCCACATTTTCTTGTGAAGAATGTGAAGTAATGTGTGTAATTCCAGATAATAGAAACGTTTACCTACGATAGAAACGTCAAAACATTTACCTAGGCTGATGTATATGTGCAGTTTATTTGTGTATTTGTTGCAACATCTATATACATAAGTAGTAAAGAATTATCCTTCAATTACTAAAAAAATGATTTTCGATATTTTCTTTTATATCTAAAGTAAAAAGTGCTATAAATTTCTTTACTATGATAGCAATTATCTGCGGTTACTTCAATGTTATTATTCAATTGAGACTAATTTTTAATTTATAGTGTATTAGAATTGTAAGCATATGTCCTTTATAAATTCATAGGTATTATGCATGTATAGGTATCTGCATATGCACCATAATTTTGCAATCATATAAAATGTAGATTATAATTTAACATTTTATACTTTACACTTGCACTTATATAATGGAGGTATATGAACTTATGAAGGATTCAAAGTATCGCATGTACATCGGAGCTGTGGATAAAGCCCTTAAGAATTTTGAATACACATCAGAATGGGCAGATTTAATAGCAGCACTCGGAAAGCTCAACAAGGTTATTTTTTTCATTATATTTTTTTTTAAATAAAAATATTTAATCGTTTTTTATAGGTTCTATTGAGCTATACAAAATATCCGGATATACCTAGAAGAATTAAAATTGGAAAAAGACTAGCACAATGTATGCATCCAGCCTTGCCATCAGGTGTTCATTTGAAAGCTTTAGAAACTTATGACATAATATTTAAGTCCATGGGTACTGATCGCTTATCATTAGAATTATTTATTTATAGTGCAGGTAAGGCATTTTTCTGTATTATTATAGTAAATATTTACTTATTTTAAATGTTATTTATTTTGCATCAGTCACTGATAATTATTTTGTTTACAAACACACACCCTGTTGCTTCTTGGAGTGACTTCTTTTTAGATAATCTTAGAGTAGCAATAATAGTTATAATACACATCTACATGTTTATTATAAATTGAAAATAAATATAAAAAATCTAAAGTTGATCAATAAAATGAACAAAAAACAAACACTATCAGCATATAGATGTGCTGATTTTTAAATATTATATATGTTAAAATAGAATTAAATTTTTTAAAAGTAATTAATGCAAATGCTATTGTCATTGTATTAATTGTCAATTTTAAGTTTACTTTATAAACATTTCAGTCAAGAACGTTCTAAAATAATAGTGCACTTAAATAGTTAACCATGTATTTATTTCTAATTGGACATTGCTTAGTAAACAAGAGAAATTTGTAGGTTAGAACTGGTCACTTGTAAAATGTTAAGTAATAATTTAACGCTGTTTGACAGATGTTATCGAAGCTTTCTATTATAAGTTTGTTGTATTCGTGCAAATTGGACGTTTTGTTTAATTAGGAAATGATTTCAAACATACAGTTTGTATAACAAAAATAATTAAAAAAATCAGCTGGTGCCTTAGAGTGTTTCCATATTTTACTTTATTACTAATTCATTTTAAAGGTATAGTTCGTTTCAATTTATTTTAATTTGACTAAATAGAAAGCATGTACTTTTGTAGCATCCTTTGGTGTAAAATTGTGATAAACTAATGGTGATGTAAATGAGATTCAGATATCCTGAGCCATAGATACGCACGGGCGTATTTTGTAATATTCATGCAATCATATATATATATATATATATATATATATATACATATGATTGCAATTTGCATAATAAATATATACACACATATACATACATATGCATATGCATACATACTACCATTCAGAAGTATTTGGGCACTAGATTATTTACATATACATAGCTGATTACATATCTGGCAGTAGGATTACATGTATCTATCTAAACTTTTGATTGGTTTATGTGACTTCCTTTGTTTTTGATAACAGCAGCACACAATCGCGGCATTCTTGCTATTAGTTTTGTCAAGGTATTTGGTGTTATCCAGACCCATACTTCTTGCAACTTCTTCCATAGATCAGCCTCCCTGCGATTGCAATACTTTCCGGACCTCCCTGTCAAGTTCCTTCCACTCTATGGGGTTTAGATCGAGGCTTTGGGGAGGCCACTCCATGATTTTGATGAACCCGTCGGCTTCCAAGTGTCGCAAAATAGTTTTTGTGCAATTTAGATATATGCTTCGGGTCATTATCTTGTTGGAATACAAAATTCGGACCCAAACGTCTTAATCCTGAAGGAATACTATTGTTTTCTAAAATGTTTCGATACTGTTTTTCTTTAATAGCCCCTCGATCTTTACAATATCACCCACGACCGTATCACCAAAACAACCCCAGATCATCACAAGCACCGCCGTGTTTAACTGTAGGGAACAATACATTGTTCTGTCGCACGCTCACCTGTGGATCTCTGAACGAAAACACGCCTTCTTGAACCGAAAATTACGAACTTTGACTCATCGGTCCACAAGACTTTACTCCACTGTTCAACTGTCCAATGCTGATGTTCACGAGCCCAGTTTTTAAGCGCTTTCGTTTATTCTGTATGCGCAATAACTGTTTTTCCATCGCAATTCGTCCGTACAAACCTACTTTGTACAAGCGACGTTTGACTGTAGTTACGCTTATTGACTTTCGACGGCCTGCATTGATTTCAGCAGCGATTTCTGGGGCTGTTTTTCGTCGATTTCTATTGCTAGTTACCACTATTGCACGATCTTCAGCAGAAGTAGTCGCTCTGGGTCTCACACGTGATTTATTGAGAGCACTGCCACCTTTTCGGTACAGTCTACGGTGGTATTATTTAACTTTTTAGTTATTTCTTAATTTGCGGGTTGCTTTTGCCAGCTTGATGATGCGCAATTATAAGAGCACTCGTTTCTATGCTTAACTCTTTTCGTTTCGGCATATTTAACAGTTTTAACAACAGTAGTCGCACAGGAATATCTCACAACGAATACAGAAACGTAATTGACGGCAATTTCGATAATCTAACCCGAAATTTGATCGAAGTAATTAAGACATCATTACTAAAAGTATCTGTAATAGAAAGACAATTACAAGAACTTCGGGAAACTTTTATTTCACTAATCGCCATGCAGCGGCAATAACCAATTTCAGCTTACTACAGGTAATAAAGTAATTTACGTCATGTTACTTATGCAGCATTTCTGTAAATTTAATGTTTTCCATATAATTTCCTAGAAGCTATGTTGTACAAATAATTTTATAAAATATAGGTGCCCGCCCAAATACTTGTGAACAGTAGTGTATATGAGTTTTTAGTATGTTAAAATACATAAACGCAGAAATATCAAATGAACCCATTATAAATGAATATATTATTCTTACATATATAATCCGCTATTGTAAATAGAAGCAAACTATGAATAAATATCGATTACTTTTAATCTTAACTTGTAAACAAAAATATAAATTCTTTTATGTTTTACATCACATAATGGTCAAATCTATATTGATGATACAGTCCTAATTAAAACTTTTTCCTATAATTACCCATTTATAATAACTACATTTTACATAACAATCGATAATGTTAAATAATAATCCAATATTAATGAAGTACCTGGCATAAACTATTTGAAACGACATACACTACCGGTTATATTTATTTGCCCAACCTTAATTTTAGCCAAAATTATTAAACTATCAAATATGTACCGAAAATTTATTTATTGTACCAATACAATAGTGTAAAATAAACATAAAATAGTTACATTTTTCTTATATAAAAACTTTATCATTAATTATTATTAAATTTTGCTCTCATCAATGTGCCAACCTTTATTTTTGATAATTGCGGCACATAACCGCGGCATCCTTTCAATTAATTTTTGCAGTGTATCTTCTGTAATTTGTACCCAGACTTCTTGAAGTTGTTCCCACAGTACAGTGGTGGATGATAGAGCACGTTCTCGAACCTTCCGGTCCAATTCTTCCCAAAGAAGCTCTATTGGGTTCAGATCAGGACTTTGAGCTGGCCATACCATTATAGAGATTTGCCCTTGCTCTTCTAGCAAGTAATCGCCACACAATCTAGAAGTGTGTTTCGGATCGTTGTCCTGTTGAAATACAAAGTTTTCGCCAAGAATCCTTAGTCCTGAAGGAACAGCGTTATTTTCTAAAATTTCCTTGTAGCTTTCTTTTCTTAGGATTCCCTCAATTTTGACGAGATCGCCTACAGATCTCGACGAATCTTACGAATATTCGCCTTTTACTACCGAAAAGTTCAAACTTCGATTCGTCTGTCCACAACACATTATTCCACTGATCAATCGCCCAATTCTTATGTTCTTTAGCCCAATTTAGTCGTTTTATCTTGTTTTGCTTTCGTAGTAGTGGTTTTCGCAGAGCAATTCTTCCGTATAAACCCGCTTGCCTTAACCTTCTATGTACCGTGGACACATTAATTGGTTTAGTACGCGCTCTATTCATTTCAGCAGCAATTTCTGGTGCTGTTTTTCCTCTATCGCGTCTACTTATCCGTATTAGATGCCGGTCATCTGCAGATGTCGTCGCTTTGCGTCGTCCAGATCTTCTTTTGTTGGAAAATGTACCACTTTTTTCAAATTTTTTAACTTTATAATCAACGGTTCTGCGGTTTAATCGTAATTCTTTTGCAATTTCGCGATTACTTTTACCCGTACGATGATAAGCAATTATCATAGCAAGCACTTCAACAGATACTTCCTTCGTCTTCGGCATTGCATTAAAATATTCACAATAACTCTCTATTTCACTGTTTTCGTAACAAAAGATGAACGATGACTGATATAAAATTTATTTTCCTTTTTGAATAACACATCCTAATGTTGTAATTAGTTAGTACAATAAAACAATATTGGTAATACCTTTCGGAAATGCAGGTAAAACTGTTAACACTGTAGGGATTAGCCTATATAATACATATTTATGGTATTTTTCCAATTTATGACACCTTTACGATATATCATAAACAATTTAAGATTTTCGTAGAAATTCATATGGAATTACTTCCACTAATAATATTGTTGAATAATTGTAATACAGATTTTTCGGATGATAATCCGTATTTCAGGAAACACATAAAATTGGGGTGGGCAAATAAATATGATCGGTAGTGTATAAGAAAAATATCGCACTTACGAAAACACTTTTTAACATATTTTGGGCTTCCACAAGGTCATTGCTGTCTCCATCATCTTCATTTAAATTAATTATAAATTCCTGATGAATATTGACATTTTTTTAAAAAAAAAAGTTTTCTATTTTAATTGTTTGTCTAATGCAATTTTTCCATTTTTCTGGTGTTATATTGGCAATCGCATCTCGTATAGGATTTAAAGCTATATCGCTAAATTTGGGATGATCGTTAATGCGACGAACATATTCTTTCAAGTGACTTCAAATTAATTTAATCAGATTAAATATACAGTAATATGTCGGCAAAGAGAAATAGTATGTCTTATGATCGTTGCCATACTATCTACAACGTATTCTTTTTCGAATTTGATTTAATGACTTTAATAATTGACTTTTAGTGAAGCTATCTCTCTAAAAACTCCGATATTTCAGCCTTCGTCCTATACGAATTTGGTAACTTTTTCACCTGTTTTGATGTGCATGAAACATTGTCCACGACAATGACACATTTTTCGGGTAATACTTAGATTTTTCGGACGAAGAATGGTGCTATTATATCCTCATGATAGTCAAGGTTACAATTTTTTGTTTTTTGTCGACCCAACTGCTTTCAGAATCAACGTGTAAAATAATTTTTTTTCCTTCGGAAGGGGATATATCTAATAAAGATGCCTGCGAATCATCAATCCAATCTTTTTTTATCTTTAACGGACCATACTATGCAGTTCGAGCAGTTAAACCGAAGAAAGTGGTGGAAGTGTAAAACGTGGAATAGTCCATAAGAAACTTCTCTTTCATCACAACACGTCTTCTCTCACCAGTTAAGTTAGTCCCGAATAAATTTAATCATCTTGCTTGTCGAAAAAAGTTATCGGTCAGATGAAGTTGAATTTGATGGAGCCTGTGGTTGATTGACTTGATCAATAAGGTTGATATATAACCCCTTTCCACATTAACTTTTGTAAATTCTGTATACGCATTTCGACAACCAAGTTGTCATCATCAGCAGATAATTTCAAAGTGTCGCAACTGGTAAAACACGGCGAAAAACAACCGCACGAAAATCAAACTCCGTACGCGATCCACACCGTTCAAAACCAAGATGTACATCTTGGAAAGGGGTTATATATCAACCTTATTGATCAGGTCAGATGAAGAATACAACAATGAAACAATATATTGAGAACCTTGAGAAAGGTACATTTTTTTGAGACTGTGGATGAATGTCCACATTGTTTCTGTGCGGGTTTTGCCGTTGATTCAGGTGCGACCCTCTGATTAATTATCTGCTGATGACAGTTTACTTGTAGAAATACGTGTACAGAATATGAAAATGATCGTAGAAAGGGGTTTTATTAATCTTGAGAATGATGATTTTCATTAGATCGTCATTAGGAACGTGGTAATTTTGATGGAGCATGTGGTTGATTAACTTGATCAATGAAGGTTGATATATAACTCAGGGTCCCCTTTCTTGTAAATAGGTTTTACAATTGAGTACTTAAGCTTTCTAGAGAAATATTCCACTCTCAAAAGATGTATTTATGATATTACATAATGGTTGATCACTGAAGGTTGATATATAAACCCTTGCCACATTAATGTTCGTATTCTGTATACGTATTTCGACAACTAAGTTGTCATCATCAGCAGATAATTAAACAGTGTCGCACCTGGAAAACTACGGTAAAAATATCCGTTATTTGAATATGTAACTATCAGGTTGTTACAAATGTAATGTCCGTTTTTTCCTTCCGTCTGAACTGAATCGCACTTCTGTGAAGACGTGTATGTTTTTGGTGAAAATTATTATTGTATTTGTAGAAAAGGGTATTTATTTTGAAGTGTGTACCTGTTCCATTTCTTGAAAAGATTAATACACCTGTCCTTGTCTCGCCTATGGAAATACTGTCGGCAAGAGATATTCGGGCAATTTACTTCTTTCAATTTAAAAAGGGATTAAATGCAGTTGCAGCAACGCGAGAAATTAATCAGACGTTCGGTGAAACGTCATCATCGAGTGGTAACGTGTGACGAAAAGTGGATACTTTATGATAATCGGAGACGGTCAGGACAATGGTTAGATCGAGGTGAAGCACCAAGACAGCATGCACGAGCATCACTTCACCCGCGAAAGATTATGGTGATTGTATGGTGGACCAGTAAGGGTATTATTCACTATTCATTTTTGCAACCTGGTGAAACCATCATGGCAGCGTCCTATTGTGCCGAACTGGAAACTATGCATGGAAAATTGAGCCGCTTGCAACCCTCACTAGTCAATAGACATGGACCCATACTTCTTCATGATAATGCAAGACCTCATGTTGCACGACAGACAATCCAAAAACTTTCGAAATTTGGTTACGAAATTCTCCCTCATCCACCTTATTCACCTGACCTTTCGCCAACTGATTTTCATTTTTCCGAAGTTTAGATAATCACTTAAAAAATAGGGACTTCCCTGACCGAGAGTCTGTAATAGCAGTGTTTGAGCAATATGTGAGCCGTCAAAACCTAGATTTCTTTTCAAAGGGAATTTTTCAGCTTCCAGGCCGTTGGCAAGAAACTATTGATGTAAACGGAGACTATTTTGCAGAATAAATATTTATATTTTTTTAAATTTAGACTTTTTTTATTCCTTACAAAATCGGACATTTCATATGTAACAACCTGATGCTATACTTTTTGTAATTTGACGTTTTTAAACGTTCTATTTACGTTTTCTTAATTAATTACAAAAAAGAAAATCTATCTGTAATGCATGCAATTATATAAAGGCTCATTACAAACACAAATGATCCGTGTGGTAAGATATTCACTAACACAAACGCGTATACATATATTATTCGAGAATATATTGCACGTATCTTTGAAAATTTAGTATGTTACGATATGTTAATCTTATTCAAACAAAACTTCAGGCAAACATTTCAAATTTTATGTTTAAGAAGTGCGACATAGATTCAATCTGTTGTGTTTATTTAAATTATAAAGAGGCACGTGAAAACAATTCCCTTTATTCATTTATTACAATGATTACTCATACAAATAAACAAACATTGTTCGGTAACATTTTAATATGGATTAAAATTTATATTTTTAGACTTTAAAATGTGCAATTCAAATTTCGTTACAAAACGTGTAAATGAATTCAGTTCATTATTAGTAATTGTAATAATAATATTTTCTTTTATGGAAAACATTACGAATATCTTCACGTCAAAATTACAAAATGCCATCAATAGAACGGCGACGAAAGTAGCAATACCATAGGCGGTACGGTAGGACGGGCAATTGGTGCGCAGTGAATGAGATCATTCACATCAAATACAATACGGTTCACGGTTGGTGTTTAAGTGTAAATTATAACTGCGGCGAAAGTGTCCGTAGCAGTGCCGTGTCTAGACTTATTCTTACACAATTAGTGCTTACCTAGTAATATGTAATTTCATAACCCTGGTAATGTGTTGTGGAAGTAACTGTACATCTGCATCATTGCATACGTCTCTACGGTTGCTTCTGTAAATGACGTCCTTCGCGACGAGAAAATGTTTTTGTATAGAGAAAAAGATCGTTCGGCGTCTATTGATGTAATTTTGGCAGAAAGAAGCTGTTGTTCAAAATCATTCCAGGGCTCACTATTTGCACATTTGTCATAAATAGTTCGTAAAACATGCAAGTCCGGATTTTTTTTTAAAACACTTAATAATTTTCGATGAGCTCGTACACCAGCAGCGTCAGTTAAACTATGCAAATGAGCGGTCACATTTTGCACTATGCATAGTGATGCGTCTAAGGGCAGCGAATCGTTTTCGTTTTGAAGTTTTGTAATTGCTTCTACTAATGGATGGTAATTGTCATATATTGTATGCAGATCTTCCAGAATTTGGGGATTTTCAAATTGATGTTGACTGTCTCTGATTGCTTGGGATTCGGTTGGCCTAAATTTTGATATAACGGATTTAACTTTGTGAAAATTCTTATGGTAATAAAAAGCTGCATTTAGCCACGTGCCCCATCGTGTAAGAATGGGTTCCGGTGGTTCCGAAATATCTGGACAAGTTTTATGAAATTCTTTAAGTCGTTTAGGGGATTTAAGAAACACTTGTTTGGTGGATCCAATCAAATGATCAACGTTTTTATAACTACTTCTAACATTTTCAGCAACTAAATGAAGTGCATGGAGTACACAAGTTATGTGTATTAATTTAGGAAAAGTTACTGTTAGTAAACGTCCGAGTAGTAACATAGTAGCAGCACCATCTGTTACAAGCATACATACTTGAGTACTATGAATGTGAAATTTCTTTAAGGTGTTCATTATTATTTGCCGAATATTTGCCGCAGTACATGCTTGTATACGTTTACAGGCTAACAAATAGGGCTGTGAAAATGTGTTGGCTGATAAAATACATACGATTACGTTTATTATACTATTTTTTTTTAAAATCAGTATCTCATCTACAGTAATCCACACATTTTTATTATGCAATTCTCTTCTTGCTATATTTTCAAGCCTCTCTCTTAAACGCGGCCAATGTTTCTGTAAAGTTCTTCTTGCAGGTAATTTATAATTTGGCAGATATTTATTCCAGAACACTTGAAAAGGGCGTTTGCTGATTAAACGAAGCGGCAAATTACATGCAGTCAACATAAATAAAAAATCATAAAGGAATGTTGCATAAGGTATTTCATTTCTTTTGTTCAGTTTATGTATTGCACTGTTCACATGTTTTTTACAATTGTCTTTCTTCCGTATTATAAGTCGCTTATTACAAACCAAACACAATACTGCACATCCATCATACTTTAAATCGGGAAATTCTGCTATGTATTTTCTAACCGACGTAGCAAACGGCACAGACTTTCGCGACATGTTTGTGTGAAGTTATTATAAACACTAACCGTGAACCGTATTGTATTTGATGTGAATGATCTCATTCACTGCGCACCAATTGCCCGTTCTACCGTACCGCCTATGGTATTGCCACTTTCGCCGCCGCTCTAGTCATCAATCATCATTACAAAGGTCTATATAAAGAACTTTCGTTTTTTTTCTTTAATTAATTCTTTAGTGGTCTTTTAAAAATACTAATATTGAGAGAAAAATAAAGTTTTCTACTACATTTAAAACTTATATCCTGTATACGGAGTGTCCAACTATATCTATCCGCAGTTGGCAACGGAATAACTGATGTCTATTGATTGAAGCTAACAGCATGTATTAAATTTTTATTAAGTTTGTACCACTTGAATTCGATTGCAATTAACAATTAACATTGGCATTCCGTGCAGTAGTGACTAGAGCTGCCAATACGGGCGGCGCGTCATAGGCGTTTGCATCGTAGTAAATAATAGGTAACAGATTATACGTTATAATTGGAATTTTTATAACATTTGTGCATTTCAGTGATTATTGAGTAACTAACTGTTTAGATGACCAACGAACATCTAGATTACGTACAGTACTGTGCAAAAAAAATAAGCACTTTCTTGAATTTTACAAGAAACTATTATAAAAGGATAAATAATAATCTTATACAAGTTGAAATTTTTTTTTAATGTATAAAAACTAAACACAAACTTAAATTTTCAATATTTTGTATGACCACCTTTATTTTTTATGGTATCCTGCATTCTTCATGGTAGGCCTTCCATTAATGAATTAATGAAATTTTCAGGTATACTGTACCACCCTTCCTGTAGTATGTTCCACAGTTCATTTTTGTTCTTTGGTCCCCTTTCACACATTTTTCTGTCAAGATAATTCCACACATGCTCAATAATTTGAGGTGGCCATATCATAGTGTGCAATACCCCATTTGCTTCCTGCTGTGTTAAGTAAGTTTTCACAAGTTTTGAGGTATGCTTGGGATCATTATCTTACTGTAGAATGAAATTATTGCCAATAAGTCACTGCCCTGATGGTATGGCATGTTCTTCTAATAGTGTTCTGTATTTGTCACCAGTTAATTTACTCTCTATTTTTACAATTTCACCCACACCTGCTCCCGAAATACATCCCCAAACTTGGATACTGCCTCTTTCATGCCTTATGGTAGTATGTAAACATAGTTTCAATAACGGTTCACCAGGGCGTCGTCTAACATACTGACGTCTGTTCGTTCCAAATAATTGATATTTAGATTCCTCAGTCCATAGTACTTGTCGCCACTCATTATATTCCCAAGTTTCGTGGTCTCTGGCACATTTTAATCTTTTCCCCTCTATTACCTCGTCGCAGTAAGGGTTTTCTCACGGCCACGCATCCCCTCAAGCCTGATCTGAGCAAGTATCGCCTTACTGTTGAATCATGTACCGAAGTAATTACCACCTTTGATGTTCTTTTACGGCCTATTTTCATAGAAATTTACCTGCCAATGTCGGCCGGATCATGTATATCTTTATTGACGGAAATACCTCCTATTACCTGGTAGTAATTCACCCTTTTCGATTTAAACTTTATTATTCTAAAGGTAACAATTCAGTTTAAAGTTGTCTCCGTAAAAGGTTCTTAATTAAGTATGTCTGTTCGGTGCTAATTTTCTTACGATTTCTTAAGGAACTAACTTTTAAAAACTGTGTATCAGCTTTACTGAGCTTTTTTGGACGTCCACTCTTTGGTCTATCACTTACACTGCCGGTTTCAGTCGTTCTTTTTATTGTTTGTTGCACGGCATACCGGGAACATTTCACTATCTTTGATATTTTCACTTAACTCACACTCTTGGTGTAAAATAATAATTTTATTTCTGTCTAGTAATGCATAAATTTAGCCAATGCACTTGTATGGATTACAGCTGAAAATTTTTTCCAAGGCTTCGTATCCAGGTGTGTTTTTTATATCCTGAATCTAAATTTTTGAAAGATGAATATGCTATTGATCGTCATGTGCCTACAGAGAGTTCTAACCGCCAGAAATTGTTGAAGATTTGTGCAATAATGTTAACTCTGACCACGAATTAAAAAAATCAAAATCTTATACATTATTTATTGTGCAATAACAATGGTGACTCCTTACATGTAGAAATTAAAAAATGTGAAGCAAACAAATATTGAAACATACTTTAAAAAATCCTAATTCGTATGATATTGTAATAATATTACATATAATAATTTATTAGATGTCATAAAAATATGTAAATTCTTTTTTTAAAAATTTATATACTATTTACTTTAATTAATAAAATAAAGAAAGCAAATCCTAAAATTAATTATGTATTTTATTTGTGAGTGTCAATTACGTTTATATAACGACCAGAGAAAACAATTTACAGCTCACTTTTTTGAAAATTTCAGTAATTTTTTTAAGAATCTCTATTGCGGAGTGCGACCACGAATTAAAAACAAAATCTTATACATAAATAACTCTCCCTTAGAAATTCCGTTCTATTGATGTCATATATTTATAATTTGTGATAAAACGCTTTTTTTAAATGTTTTCGTTTTTTGAAATAGTAATTCTCAGTGCGTCCATGCGCGTTGGTAAGGAACGGCTTTTATTTGGGCAGTTCAATATTTTATCTATAGAAAACAATATAAGAATGGGTAACGTGAAACAATGGCCCACACAAAAAAGGCTGCATTTCTGAATAAGGTTGTTTTAGATATTGCGACTGCAGCCAGACTTTGAATACTTTAATCTGTCGATCAACTCAGAAAGATCACTGTCTGTCAGAGGACACAAAAGTATATCGACCTGGAGTACAACGAAATGTTACAATAATAAAAACAAGTACAATGATGCTTCCAGCAAGTATATTAAACTTTATCATGCTAACACGACGTACAGAAGAAATCTTTATAAATGCAAAACAATATGTAATTTGCAAATTGTTTACAATTGCTTATCGTAAATAATGATGGAAATTAATAACAAAAGATCGAGAATTATGTTGTTTTTTTTTAAAAATAGAAGTCGTATTACAAAATAAAACTATTTCGCTGATGTTTCAATTATGAAACTGGCATCTACATTGCGTAAATGCACCCGTTTTTTTTTGCAACGATAACGAACACAACAACCTAAGTAAGCTGTAATTTGTTGATACAAATATCATTGTGTTTTTTTTCTCTTTAAATTGACAATCTCTGAAAAGTTATGAATACAGTTGGAATATTTTTCCCGCGGGCCAGGATCGTAACAAGACCAGTGTACAAACGGGCGACCGATATATGCATTATTTATATCACTTACGTTTCGTTTTATGAATAACACACTTATATTATTCACAGCTGTTGATCGCAAAATGGATAAGACTGACAAAATGTCTGCAGCATGACGTAAGTTTCACATTTGTCACGAAGAGCAACGTACACAGTGCTGAAAATATGGCCTTATATTTTGAAAATGACCGTTCGACATCTACGGATGTAATATACGCATAATTAAAATAATTTTTCGAAATAACGGATCTATACACGCACCATCACAAATTTGTCTTACTCTGGTAAAATCAAAATCTTTGTTTATAGCACTCTCGAGCTATTTTACAATAATGAATAATCATTATGCCTCCCTCTCTCGTCCACTGTATTGAACGACAAAACGAGAGCGCATCTGTCTCGCATGGGGGGGGGGGGCATTATGATTATTCATTATTTTTCTGTATCGAAATGATATGATAAACGCTGTAGGAATCGTTCATTCATAACACAAAATCTGCCTGACGATCGGTCAATCCGGGAAACATATGTAATAGATAGGGTGTTATTAATAATAGAATGATTCCTTTTAATTGGCAAATAGCCGTGATGCATTGCGTCTGTCTATACGCTCTTATAACTTAGTTATCGACATGCGAGGCAGACGCGCTCTCGCTTTGTCGTTCAATACAGTGGACGAAAGAGGGAAGCATGATGATTATTCATTATTTTTCTGTATCGAAATGATATTATAAACGCTATCAAGGAATCGTTCATTAATACATAATCTGCCTGATGGTCGGTCAATCCGTGAAACATATGTAGTAGATAGGGTGTTATTAATAATAGAATGATTCCTTTTAATTGGCAAATAGCCGTGATGCATTGCGTCTGTCTATACGCTCTTATAATACACATATTTTTTGTGTCATTTGTAGAGAGAGGGAAGCATGATGATTATTCATTATTTTTCTGTATCGAAATGATATGATAAACGCTATCAAGGAATCGTTCATTAATACATAATCTGCCTGATGGTCGGTCAATCCGTGAAACATATGTAGTAGATAGGGTGTTATTAATAATAGAATGATTCCTTTTAACAAGTTGCACAGGATGATGATGATGACGCGTTTAGATATCGGTCCATATGTTTTACGTTTTCTATACACTATGTGGCTTAATGTTATTTTGACATAGTTTTTTATGTTTTTTGTTCTCTCAGGATTAAACAGAAACGGCTAGGCAAATGTTGATATTAAAATCGTTTTTTCAGGGCCTGTGAAAGTATCATCTCACCAGAATCTATTAATGTACAATAATTTTTGAAAAATACGAATTTTAGCAAGTTGAAAAAATTGAGATTTTCGTCAAAATAAAAAGTTTTGAATTTAGCCGTCGTGTACAGTACCGTACATAGTAGTTCGGACACGTAAATTTAAAAAAAGAGAAAACAGTTTAACTAATTTATGTCAAAACTTAAAATTTTTATTGTATTATTGTTTATAGATGTTTATAAAGTATAATAATAACAATTAAAGTAATTCTAACGTTAAATAAGCAAAGATATTTCGCCCATCGAAGAAACCCTCTTTTGCCCGAAGAATAGCCCGTTCAATTGGAGGCATATGTTTCACGAATATTTCAAGCACTCTATTCGGTATACCATTCCATTTTTCTTCTAATATGTTCCACAAGTGGTTTGTTGAGGTAGGACATATTTTTCGGACCCTCCTGTCCAATTCATCCCATAACAATTCTATGGGGTTTAGGTTGGGGCTTTGCGGTGGCCATGTCATTATTTGTAAGGTATTATTGTTTTGTTAGCTATTTAAGAAATTCTTACATAATACTGCTGAGTGTTTGGGGTCATTGTTCTGCATAAACACAAAATTTTCGCCGACTAAACGTAGCCTCGGTGGTATTGCATTTTCTTGTAATATTTCTAAACAGCTCTCCTTTCGCAAAATACCCTCGATTCGTTTCAAGTTCCTTGTGCCAGCGTAGCAAAAATAACCCCAAACAAACACAGAACTTCTTCCTCATTTGACGGTTGGCACTATACAATCTCGCAGCATTCTTTGACCACCAGCTCTTCTTACAAAAACACGCTTTGATTGTTCAAACCCTTCAAACTTTGATTCATCAGTCCGTAAGGCCCTTTTCCAGTCATCCAGTGTCCAATCTCTGCGTGTTTCTGCTCATTGTTGTCGTTTTTGCCTGTTTCCCTGGCGAAGTAAGGATTTTCTTACAGCAACGCGGCCGTGAAGATTTGCAGTTTTAATCTTCTTTTTACCGTAGTAACAGAAATTTTTCTTGCACGATCGCGATTCATTTCTGTGGCGGTTTCGGATGCTGTCAGTCTCCTATTTCGTTTACGCAGCAATTTTATACGCTCATCGTCGGAGTGATATGTTATTTGCTTACGACCTGAACGTGCCAGATCTCTTAAACTGCCCTTGCGTTGATGTTGAATGATATCACTAACAGTCGATTTATTAACATGTGTCTTTTCGGAAATTCGACGCACTGAACAACCTTGATAAAAAGCAATAATTACAGAGCCTTTTTTCTAAACTTGGTGATTTCCTCTCGGCATTTTAAGAAGTTCACATAAAAAATACGGTCTTATCAGTGATGCGTACGTTAGCAAGTTAATTTGAAAACTAATGCACATTTCGGAACACAAGACTCTTTCGGGCGAGGACAGGTGAGTTTCGCAAGCTTTGTGCTTGCAATATTATCTCAAAAATAATCGTATTTGATGCGGTACGGATTATTCAAGGAATTACCGCAGCGAGTCATAAAATATAATGGTTACTTGTAGGTGCTCTAATAGATATACTGCAATTGGTTATAGATCTCCTAAAGGACCCAATGTAAATACATTATTTATATTCAAACGCAATTATATTAGTTTTTAGAAGAGTTTACTAGATTTCACTAGCCGTCCGAACTAATATGGGCGATAGTGTACGTAAAATAGTAGCTCCGACCTGGCAGAATACAAATTCACTACTTTTTATAGCAGAGTCGTTAAAATTTTATAGACGACCCGTTTAGACATTCGAATAAATTTTGTAGAGAAATATGCGATGACATATTCTTGTCCATTCACTTCACTCTACGATTTTACTTGAACTGAAAATGTTTATTCTAACAAAAAAGTTGTTATTATTAAAGTTAGTTTTTTTTCTAATATATAAAACCACTTCCATACTGGTTTAGGTGTTGTAATCAGTGTTCTTTCGGTGAGCGAATCCCAGAATGCTAACTAGGAACATTTAAGTTATTTAATTTATTCAATCAGTTAGATAAATAACCAGTATTTACGTAGACGGCTATGAAACATTTACTACATATTTAATAAAATTATAATTTGCTTCTGATACATCCATGGGTGTGAATAAGATCAGGGAAAATATTCTTTTGCGGCTGATTTTCATTTTATGTTTTAGGTAGATCATTTTTGATCATTAAACTATAATAAAAAAACAATTAAGATAAATTTATTTAAAGTTTTATTCAACATGTTTATGTTTATTTCATACTAGATATACCCTGCGCGCGTTGCTACGCCTCCAACTAAAATAAATTTTAAGGAAAGACATTACACAAATATTCAATTCATTTTGAGTCATTTTATTGATTTTGTTCATTTTGAAAAAATCGTGACGTTGCAGCGTTTCGTTTCAATTCGATATTTATTGAAGTGCTGTGGGATACACGATATTTCTTGTTTTTCCATCTGGTGCATAAACGAATAAATCAGGTTTTCCGACGCGCGAGCAGGCCACATAGAGCTGCCCATGTGAGAAGCATGGATTCTCCAAATTTAATCCACACACTTGCAACGATTGTCCTTGTGCTTTGTTGATAGTCATTGCGAAAGCGAGTCGCACCGGGAACTGCAAACGTTCGAATTCGAATGGCATATCTGTCGGGATCATTGGGATACGTGGCAACAGTACGTCTCCAGCCAAAATTGTTGCCTCGATAACATTGTTCATCATTTTCTTGACTGAGAGTCTGGTTCCGTTGCAAAGTCGTGGTGGATTTATGTTTCGAAGAAGAATGATGGGTACGCCAATTTTCAATGTAAGTACGTGCGGTGGCATGCCTTGGCAAATCAAGCGAATTCAAGAATTCAGTTGGATAGTTGACAACTTCGTCTTGATTCACCACAGTATCCATGGACTTATATGTTGTCGTTTCGCCGGGTATTCCATTCTGAATGGTGAAGTTGATGGTATTGACATCGATGTTTTTGGCCGCTAATATAGCACGCGTACAGAGCCACTGTTGATTTTTGTAGTTCTGTGCAATCTTTGGGAAAACTTTTTGCACCAATTCGTCTATGCTTTCTGTGATCTTACAGAAGTTTGCTGGCAAGGTGATCCATTGCGTAGATTCATCGATTTGCATTCGCCCATTTCCAATATCCATTAATTGTTTTGCAAAGTTTCCAGCCTATGCATCCCGTTGTAATTGTACACGCATGTCGGTTTTCAAAGTCAATTTTTGTAAATGACGCCATAAAACTGATGATTTAAAATAAATATTAGATCTGTTTCCATAATGAAATTTATGACGTATTAAAGAACTCGAAGTTGTACTGCCTGGTGGCTTATTTGGTAGAGCAGCCGTCTAGAAAACGGCATGTAGAGGTTCGAGTCCTTCTCCAGTGCAGAAATTTTTAATTGATTTCTGTAAATTTAACTAACGATGGAATAGCAGAAAATAACAATTTTCATTAAATAATGAAGTTTATTAAATTTTAAAAAGAAACCAGTTACAACACTATCGATATTAATTCTTTATCTGTTTATTATGTCAACTGTATGGTATTCGTTTTTAGGGTTGTTTCCACTTCTGGGACATGCTGCGATGAACATAAGACCACTTTTACTAACTGTATATGAAACACATTTTGTGCCATTGCGAGAAAGACTTAAACCGGCTTTAAGTGGCTTTTTAAGCGGCGTTTTGCCTGGACTGGAAACCGGATCTGATTATTTCGATAGGTATGTGCTTAAATGTTTTACGTTTAAAATTTTATGTAAATATTATATTTATAAAAACTGGATTCGATAAAAAAAAGTCATTCTTATTCAGATTTATTAAACTTATTTCATATTTTCAAGTAATTCCGAACAGAAAATGAAGCCAAAAATTACAATACCGTTCAAAAATATTTACCCACTTAATAATAGCTTTTATAAATTGTATAAATTTGTTATTCGTCCACATTACCAACTGCAGGTGTATCAATAACGCCGCAAAATACGAACATACGAGGGTAGCCGTTTATATTTCGGGAATAGCAAACAAAAAAAAATTTTTATTATCGAAAATAGTTTTATTGCTTTTCAATATATTTTCCTTGAAAATCAATGCACTTTGCATTCGTTTAAACCAATCCGAAAAGCATCGCTGCCACTGTGAAGACGGTATCTCCAAAATATGAGTTTCGAATGCCTCGACTGCCTCTTCCGGCGTGGGAAACCGTTGACCACGAAGTTTATTCTTCACGTGTGGGAACAAAAAGAAATCACAGGGTGCTAGATTAGGGTTGTATGGCGGATGGCTCATCAATTCAATGTTTTGCCCGGTCAAATATTCAATTGTTTGAACCGACTTGTGAGAGCTCGCATTGTCATGGTGGAGAATGTCTGTCGTTTTCGGTTTGTTTTCCTTATTTCTTCAAAAACGTTTGACAAACAAATAGTTGTGTACCATTCGGAATTGACCGTTCTACAACTTTCTAAAGGAACGGTTACAAAGTGACTAGTTTTTCCGAAAAAACAGGCGACCATTCGTATTGATGTGCTTCGAGCGCGAAGAACCTTTGTTGGTTTTGGCTGATCTTTGAATACCTACACAGCGACTGCTGTTTGCTATCGGGTTCATACGTATAGATCCAAGATTCATCACCTGTGACGATTTTATAAATGTTCTTTGAAGCACCGCCATTGTATTTTTTGTAAATTCCTTGGCACCAATCAATGCGAGTCCATTTTGTAGCGGTTGTCAAACTATGTGGCACCCAACGTGAACATAGCTTCTTAACGGCTAAATGTTCATGCAGGATCTTATGCACGCTGGTGTTACTTATACCGTATACGAGGTATGACAATTAAATAACGAGATTGCGCTCCTCCCATCATGCAGCCGCATCGGGCGAGGCTGTAATTGGAATGCCGTTGATCTTGATACTTCCCAAGTAGCAACCCGTAGTTACGTCTCTTTATCTCTTTATCTGGTTTAGTTTACTTTCGAGCATTGTAGAGGACACTGTTACTTAGTAGTGCCGTGATAATAGTTGACATAAAAATCGAGCAGCGAATTAACCAGAAATTCCTTGTCAAATTAAAAAAATCGCCAGCAGAATGTTTACAAATGTTAAAGGAGGTGTTTGGTGATAATGTTACGTTACGTGCTCGAGTTTTTGTATGGCACAAACGGTTTTCTAAAGGTCGGGAAGAGGTGGAAGATCATGAACGTCGTCGTCGACCTGTGACTGCAAGAACTGAAGAAAACGTTCAGAATATGAAATTTTGCGAAAAAACCGACGTATGACCATTCGGATGATTGGCGATATGGTAAATGTTACCAAAGAAACAGAAAGACACATTTTTCATGATGAATTAAATATGACAAAATTTCCAGTTCACAAAAAAACCTACACACTGTCACATATAACATATAACATAAACTGAAATACTATCCAGTATTAGATACTGAATTATTACAATGACCATTCACAATGTCCTTAAAAGAATCCGATTACAATAAGTAGGATTGGTGAAAGCGTCGATGACAGGTACACAACCATTACCAGAAACCCCAATTTTTTCTTAAAAATAATTATACATGGAATATATTAAATAAATATTAGACAATTATATGTTTCAGTTTATTCGCTTATTTCTGAATTACATTAGTTGAAATAAAGAAAATATAAAAATTATCAAGGTGGCGCTGATATTCTAGCCAGATATATACTTTTGAACGGCAGTATACATTCCTGTATTTATTCGTAAATTAAAAAAATCTCATAATTTAAAAATTAAAATTTTCGTAAACTAGATGTCATAGGAAATGATCTCCTGAAAGTTAATTTCGAAATAGACAAAAGAGCGATTAAATAAATCGAAATAAATGGTAGACTAAATCGATCTGAACGCCGCTCTTTTTTACATCACGTCAATGCTACAGCGAAATTACACTTAATTTCCCTCGATAATAAATTCCCAACGTCAATATCTAAGAATCACTAGTAAACAACAATGTCAAGGCAATTTCATCATGTCAACTGCGCTTAATGATTTAAATATCCAGTTTACTTAGATTTTATAGTTCGACTTTTGCCATTTAAGTATAAAATAACAGTTTTTAGAATATTGAAGCGTGCTATCTGTTAATTTAAAAGGACACCCTATATTGAATCCGTGGGTGTTTCGTAATTTGGTAATTACTTTATCGGAAAAATATTTTCGTTACGGCAAAGCGTGATCAAATATATTTGAGTCAATTTGAAAAATATAATATTTTCCAATAAAAATAATTTGTTTTTCATTTCATAAATTGGTTTTATTTAAATCGCAAGGTCGTTTACTTCAAATTTTAATTATTATACGAGGGTCGGTCAGAAAATTTCGAGAGTAGCTATGAAGAAAACATTTTATACGCAAATACATACCGTTATTGTATTTTTAATGTTCACTATTATATTCTACGCACTTTATCATGAGAATCCGAGTTGTACCGCGCACCAAACCATACCCTTTAATTGTACCACCGATTTTCAGGAGAGGATTGACGCTTTACAATAATAAACTCTAATGAGATAGTAAACATTTTATTTCCAAAAATTTACATTGCGCAACCGCATCGGGCGAGGCTGTAATTGGAAAGTCATTGACTTTAATACTTCCTAAGCAACAACCCGTAGTTTTGTCTCTCTGTCTGCTTTAGTTTACTTTTGAGCTTTAATTGTAGAGGACACTGTTACTTAGTAGTACCGTGATAATGGTTGACGTAAAAATCGAGGAGCAAATAAATCTTGTCGAATTAAAAAAATCGCCAATGTTTACCAATGATAAAAGAGATATTTGGTGATAGTATTATGTCACGTGCGTGAGTTTTTGAATGGCGCAAACGGTTTTCTGTAGGTCGGGAAGAGGTCGAAGACGATGAACGTCTTGGTCGACCTGTGACTACAAGAACTGAAGAGAACCTTCAGAAAATTAATGAAATTGTGAAGAAAGATCGACGCCTGAGCATTCGGATGATTGCCGATATGGTAAACATTAATAAAGAAACACTAAGACACAATTTGCATGATGAATTAAACATGACAAAAGTGTGTGTGAAAATGGCGCCGAAAAACCTCACTGATGGATAAAAAGACAATCGGATGAACATTTGCTCTGACATCATGGAACGACTCACAAAAGAACTAGACTTGCTCACAAAAATCACCACATATAATGAAACTTGAATTTTCTAGTATGACCCGGAAACAAAGCGTCAATCGTTGCACTGGAAGGTCGCTAAGACAGAAAAAAACACAAATGAGCAAGTCGAAGTTGAACGCAATGCTAATTGTTTTTTCGATACCAAATATGTTATTATGACTGACTGAGTGGCTAAGGGTCAAACCGTTATTCAGAAATACTACAAAGTAGTCCCAATCAAGCTGAGGGAAAAACTAAAGAAGAAACGACCGACTTGGAAGAAAGACTCGTGGATTCTGCACAGGACAACGCACAAGCTCACAATACCCTATCTGTGAAGCAGTTTTTAGCGGACAAGCGCGTTGCTGTGCTTGATTACCCTCCGTCTTCGCCAGATCTTGCACCATGTGACTTCTACCCGTTCACAAAAGTGGACAAGTGCATTAAAGGGAACACATTTTCAGTCTGTTGAACGTGTAAAAGCAGTTGTTGAAGGGGCTGACAACCGATGAACTACAGTATTGTTTTGAGCAATGAAAGATACGTATGCAACGGTTTATAGATAGGGGAGGAGAGTATGTTGAAGGGGATAAAAGTTAAAATATAAATTTATTTGCAATAAATAACATTTCCCACACCAATCTAATCTCGTTATTTAATTGCCACGTCTCCTACACTACCGTTACAATGTTTAGAAGCAGTAAGAAATTTCTTCGTAAAATAAAAACAGTAAATGTATAGTAAAACCATTAAGTAAGATTTTAAAATAAAGTACCTATACACATGTCCCGTCAATATTTCTTTGAAATATTACAAGAAATTAATCAATTAAGGTTAATATAACTTCTTTCCATAATAATTTTCGTTTTCTGAATACGGATTTCGACAACTAAATTATCATCAGCAATATATATTTGGATTACGATGGTGTAAGTCTAGTACGAACTTTGTCTCTGTGCGGATATTTCGGTGGTTCCAGGTGCGACACTGCGATTTATTATCTGCTGATGATGATAACTTAGTTGTCGAAATAAATGTAGAGTGAAAGACGATCAAAGATCACGGATGAAAATACAAAAATTGTTTCTTTTATTTTCTTAAAAAATTTGTTTATGTACTTGCTTCTAAGTCAATCTAGGTCAGTCTGCTTTTTCATGAATTTTCATGTGTTTTCAATATTTTCAAATTACCTACAGCACCTTTACTTTCAGAACAAACGCCCTATTGGAAAACGTTTGCGAAGGTGTCGGTCCGGACTGGTTTTACACTTGCATATGGCAATGTATTCGAAGTAATAGTCCTGTAAGATTGCCCGCAATTAGTTTCGTTCTCTCACATTACAGCAGGAAAGTGCCAATGGAAGATCAATTATACCTGATGGGAAATGATAAAGACATTTTGGTAAGTGTGGGAAATACTCCTAAAGATTTAATGTGCTATTTGATTTTCATGGGAATTATAATCTCTATAGTGATTAAAGGAGGGTGATGTTTTGAATAAATTTAATGAACTACGAGAAACAAAATTATGGGAATTACAGTCTCCACAGTAATTAGAAGAGGGTGATATTTTGAATAAACTAAATGAAGTACGAAAGAAAAATTAAATGTATCTAAAGAGTGTTTCCTAATGATTGAACCTGACAGCATGAATCAAATTTTGATTAATTTTGTACTTTCCGTTGCCTTTTAGACATCCACGCCTTTATAATAGTTGCGAAGACCTGTAGGTATATTTTATTTGAATTCATTTTCAGTGTTTGTTACTGATACTTTCTTTATATTTTCTTGGGCGCCTTAAATAATAATAATAGAAATAATAATAAATACAGTTTATACAAACTTCTAACGAAACAGACGCCCATTCCTGAAACACTGTCCGTGAGAGCGCTTGGAGGTGTCTGTGGTTGCGTTTACGAATCCATTCCTTTAAAATATGCCATAAGTTCTCTACGGGCGAGAGGTCAGAGGATTATGGGAGCCAATCCAAAAGCTTCACTCGATTCTCATCAAGCCATCCAATTACAGGTCGAGCTTTGTGACAAGGAGCGTTGTTCTGTTGAGAGTAATAATTGCTTGAATGGACATCGTAAGATTGTACAATAGATGCTCCAAGAACCTCTTCCATGTTGATATAGCGCACGCCATTTATGCGCCCCTTACACAAATGCACTTCTCCGACACCTTGTGCAGTCATACACCCCCAAATCATAATGCTTCTCCATCACGGTGTTTAACAGTGGGTGAATTCAGAAATACCTCCCCTGACCTCCGGCTGTACATCTGCAGTGAATAAACTAAGAGCCTTAAATTTTTGAATATTTATACTTCGATTATTACAAGGGTTATGGGATATTTTTTAAGTACTTACGTCAATATTAGATTCATCGGACCATATTACTTTAGCACAGTCATCCATTTTTCAGTGTCGATATTTTCTTGCCCACGTAAGGTTCTGCTTGCGGTGCAACTTGGTGAGCTAAGGCTTGCATCGCGGTTTCCGGCCTCATTAATTTGCTGGAATCAACCGCCTTTTACCTGTATGCACATAAATTGGAGCATTGCGTTGGGCACGGAGTTCAACTGCAGTCGCCGTAGCGCACTTGTGTCTATCCTGAAGCGCGATTCGCTGTATTAGTCGATCTTCCCGAACAGTTGTAGCACGTTTTCTACCGCTTTTAAATAAATTATGATACCCACCAGTCGTTTGTTAATGGCTAACTGTGTTTTGCACTGCACAACGCGAACACTTTATGTTTTAGCAATTTTTACTCGGGACAACCCCTGCTGATGTAGTAAAATTTATAAAGGCTTTATAAAGCCGCAGATAGTTTGGCTTTTTTGGCATATCGTTTATGTGCACGTATACATACAAATACATAAAAGAAAAATCGCACTTTAAAATAATATTTGAAATCTACAAAACTAAATGTAAAAAATCCGAAATTTCATCTTACATATCCACCTAATGTACATTTTCTTGAAATTTCTACTTTAACATACCGTTATTATTTATTATTTCCCGATGACCCTCATCTCGGAACTACCACCTGCTTTGTGAAAGACCTGTTTTATTGCGGTGCCTATAACATTTGCTCGCAGCTGTAAATTAAATATAGAGATTGCCTTCAATGTTAAATTTTTGTCAAAACAAAGCCCTCTTTTAACAAAGCATCTCAAATTTTTTGCGTTGAATTGTACGTACATACTACTGTGGGCAAAAAATAGTAAGACTTTGTTCATAATTTTTAAATTCTTAATTTATTGTTCCAATGCGCGTAGCGATCCACGTTTAATGTCTTCAATTGACTCGAAACGGTTTCCCCGGAGCGGTCGTGTGAGTTTTGTGAAAAGCCAGAAGTCACACGGAGCTAAATAAGGCGAATACGGTGGTTGCGGCACGATATTGGTTGTAAATTTGGCGAAAAACACACGAAGAATTAATGCAGTATGCGACGGTGCATTATCGTGGTGCAAAAACCAAGAGTTGTCGGCCCATAATTCTGGCCTCTTTTTACGAATAGCATTGCGCAAACGACGCATAACACTCAAATATTATTCTTTGTTGACAGTTTGGCCGGTCGGAAGGTATTTGGAGTGCACCACACCTCGATAATCGAAGAAAACTGTCAACATAACCTTGATTTTCGACTTGCTTTGACGTGGTTTTTTGGGCTTCGGCTCACCTTTGATACGATATTCGGCCGATTGATCGTCTGTTTCCGGGTCATAAGCGTAGATCCAAGTCTCATCTCCAGTTATGATGCCTTTGATTTTGTCTTGATAGTCGGAAAGCATTGTTTCACAGACGTCAACGCGACGCTGTTTTTCGAAAAAATTGAGTGATTTTGGAACAAATCGTGCTTTCACTTTTCTTAGGCCCAAATGATCTTTCAAAATGGTTTTCACTGATCCTTCCGATATTCCAACGATGCCAGTAAGGTCTCTGACTGTTAATCGTCGATTCTCAAGCACCAATTCCTTGATTCTATTGACGTGTTGATCATCAGTTGATGTTGATGGCCGTCCTGGACGTGGTTCGTCATCAACGCGTTCTCGACCCTCTTTGAATAATTTGTACCAATCAAGAACACTTGCTCGCGACAAACAATTATCACCGAAGCCCTTTTGCAACATTCTGAACGTTTCGGCACCAGAAATTTGATTCCGTACACAAAATTTAATGCAACTTCTTTGTTGAATAATTTCACTCATTGTTAAAAATTGCCGAATGCACTTTTTGTACTTCAGAAAGACAAGCGTATACTAAACACTAATGATTATTTTGATGTGACATTTAGCTCAGATGTCACTGACAGTCATACCAACCTAGAAAAAAAATATTTCGACGAATGGGTTTTCGCGCGAAATTTAAATTAAAAAAATCTTACTATTTTTTGCCCACAGTAGTATTTAGTGTCCATAACTTAATAAACTTTATTTGTGTAAGAGTGTATCTTGTTATTTCACTATTCGACCTTTTAGGTGTCGGGATTATGCGCTGCTATCTATGATCCTAGTGTATTGGTTCAAAGATCTGCTTTAGATTTGCTAATTGTTTGCTTTCCTATGAATAATACCCAATTATCATATAATGAAATGGTGCGTTTGGTTACTGCAGCACTTACAACAATTTTAAGAAGAGACATATCCTTAAATAGGTAATGTACTTAACAAAATTTCGAACCGTGTACTAACCAGTGTGTGCTAATTTTTAAAAAAATCGCTTGAACTTCTACTTATAACTCCGCCCTCTTTATTTTTCTTTTAGGCGCTTGTATTCTTGGCTTCTAAATTCAGATGTGAACACCCACATTATACCTACGGAAACGGACGAGCAACTCATGCCGGAGACAATCAATCTGACCATCGCATACGAGTTAATTTTGGAAGCGCTGAGGATTATTCTGAAGGAGAAGAGCGCGGAAATTCCCCTAAACGTTATACCATGCAAGTTACTGACCTCTTTATTCGAGAAACCCCAGATCGGGCCGGTTATTTTGGACCACATCTTGTACGATACCTTCCGAGCGCTGTATTTGACGTGCATGAATCAGCAGAAACAAAAGAATAGTAACGTGAGATGTGTGTCATTTAATGGTGACCTTACCAGCTTGAAGAATACGGATGATTATAATTTGTCGAAGCAGTTCATTACTAAGAACTGTCAAGAGTTGGTGAAGAATGCGAATTTACTCTTCGCTACTTTGCAGCCGTATTATATTTGGGCGTACATCGAGAAGTGTTTCGAAAAATCTTTATTGAACATCAAAAAGTCTGATCGGAGTAAAATGTGCGTTAACGAAGTGGGCTCTGGTGAACCGTCGCTTATAGAGATATGCATATTAACCGGATTTTTATTGGATATCATTCCGATCGAGACCTACGATGAAAACACCCATGACATACTACCGAACTTATTTAAACGAATCATGTGTGTGTTGGAGAAACACGTGAGCGAACTCAACCAACACGAGATAACCACCAGCCTGGAATTATGCGCCAAGATACTAATGAAGATACAACCGATTTCAAACGCGTCTATTTGCGGTAACACAGGGGATACCGAGAAGAAAATGACTTGCGATAACGTTACCATATCTGAACAGTCCATCTGTGAAACGACGAACTTGCTAACTTCCATGAACGATATCAGTTCCTTACCGATAGTAGAACCGGTGGGCCTAGAAAAAAGCAAATCCGATTCTAAAATTAACGAAAATATCAACAGGAACGAGTTGTTCGTCGAAGATAGCACCAGAGAGCGTTCCAATAGCAATCAAATGCTGAAGAAAAAGGATAAAACCAGTCCGAAGATCGATAAAAAGATGAAAGGCAAGAAGTCGAAATCAACTCCGAAAATTCCCGAATTCAAGAAGGACGAACCGCCGGAGAATATTCCGGAGAACCTTCCTGGAAAGGTCGCCACCGTATCAGAGGCACCGACACACAACGATGAAATTAGTTTTAAAACGGATCACAAACACATAATTTCGTGTTTGAAAACGTACAAACGTTTTCTGGTTACGTTCCTGCGGCATAAAGTGCTAGAAAATGAAGACGTCGATTTATTTTTTCACTCCCTCATATGCGATAAAGAAGGACGCATTAAGCACTTAGAAACGGTACTGAATACCTGTTTGAAGTCGACGGGATCCCTCAATCCTAAAGATGCGTATTACAAGGATATGTATGTCCAGTACGTTATGGAGGAATCCCCCGTTTCTACCGATTATGAACAAGCCATGACTGTGGCTTGCAATTTGTTATTGGAATTTGCCGCTTTCCAGCATATGTTGGATGATACTGAATCGACTGTTGCTGTACCGTATTGGTTAAAGATCTTAATTACAAGCGCTTGCAGCGTGAAGGTTTGTAAAGACGTACAACTGATTGCCATGAACGCGTTGATAGAGATCTTCAGTGTAGCGAAGAGTCAGAAGTATTGTAAAAATCTAGATGGCGCCAATACGAATATCATTATAGCAGGAATATTGGATAATAGGCACGTCGATTATATTGAAGAAAATACTACAATTTTAAAGGTAGGTATTGACTGTATTCACTTATTTTTCCTCTTTTGGGGTCTAAGCTTAAAATTATTGACGATGAAAACAGAAAAACATTGACACACCGATGACGGGAGGCACTAATTCGCGTCTTTCATTTCTAATCTATTGATGACGGAAGACTAATTCGTGTGTTACATGTTGTATCCTCTAAAAAACGTAAGCTACTGTTAAAACAGTAAGAACAATGGATGCTATACTAAACTATTGTTTTTTTACATTATATACTTGAATAATAAGTACAGCTGGGATAGTCATATCTGTTCAACAGAGGTTGGGTGTCGTGTAGCAATGGAGGTCGCCCGTACGTATATCGTCCGCCGATAAACCGCCGACAATCGTTAGCTTGATTTCACGTGTATGTTTGTAGCTTGTAATTTATCATTCGTTTTAGTCGAACAACTGACTTTTCGGCATGAATTAGATGAGATGGATAATACTCAAGATATGGATTTCTTTGCTCAATATTTTTTAGTATGTATACAAGTCCTTTAAATACATACACTTCAAGAGTGTCTCATACGGAGCTCTCTTTTTGGATTCCTCTAGTATTTCCGACTTGGTGAATATTATGACTTCTTTCCCAAATAAATATACATCTGGTGATGATTTAGCCCCTAGTTTTCTGATTAAAAATGCTCGAAATATTCTTGCAGCTCTTTTGCTGAAAATCGTTAATAGCTCCTGATCTATATCCGTCATTTCGGAATTGTGTAAAATATAGATAACGATTCACGTACTGGTAGAAATATAAACACTGGAAATTTCCAAGTTTATAACATACTTCCGCGTAGGAGTGCGATCGACCGCCTGATAAGGGGATTAAAGTAATAAATTTTATTGCATCACAATGCTCTGGAATCAAATTTCAAAGGAGAGTTATTTATCTATAAGATTTGTTTTTAATTCAGTGGTAGAAATGATACAGAGCGGTTCCACAATAGAATTTATTTAGATTTAAAAAACGTGCCTACGAGTGAAATTTTCATTTTAAGAAAAAAATTGTGAGCTGTAAATTGTTATAGTAGATAGAAAATGCCTAGAATAGCGTTACTAGACAGAAATATAATTATTGTTTTACACCAAGAGGGTTAAAGTCAAGTGAAAATATCAAAGATAGTGAAATGTTCCTGGTATGTCGTGCAAGAAACAATAAAAAGGATGACTGAAACCGGCAGTGTAGTGATAGACCAAAGAGTGGACGTCCATAAAAGCTCAGTAAAGCTGATGCACAGTTTTTAAAAGTTAGTTCCTTAAGAAATCGTAAGAAAGTTAGCCCAGAACTAGCTCAAGATTTTACGCGAACATCTGGTACTTCGGTACATGCTTCAACAGTAAGGCGATACTTGCCCAGATCAGGCTTGAGGGGATGCGTGGCCGTGAGAAAACCCTTACTGCGACGAAGTAATAAAGGGAAACGATTAAAATATGCCAGAGACCGCGAAACTTGGGGATATAATGAGTGGCGACAAGTACTATGGACTGACGAATCTAAATATCAATTATTTGGAACGAACAGACGTCAGTATGTTAGACGATGCCCTGGTGAATCGTTATTAGAACCATGTTTACACACTACCATGAAGCATGGAGGAGGAATATATAAAATTTGGGGTTGTATTTCGGCAGCAGGTGGGGGTGAAATTGAAAAATAGAAGGTAAATTAACTGATGAGAAATACAGAACACTATTAGAAGAACATGCCATACCATCAGGGCAGCGACTTGGTAATAATTTGATTCTACAGCAAGATAATGATCCCAAGCATACCTCAAAACTTGTGAAAACTTACTTAACACAGCAGGAAGCAAATGGGGTATTGCAGGCTATGATATGGCCACCTCAAAGTCCTGACTTAAATATTATTGAGCATGTGTGGGATTATCTTGACAGAAAAAAGTGTGAAAGAGGGCCAAAGAACAAAAATGAACTGTGGAACATGCTACAGGAAGAATGGTACAATATTCCTGAAAATTAATTCATTAATGGAAAGCCTACCAAGAAGAATGCAGGATACCATACAAAATAAAGGTGGTCGTACAAAATATTGAAAATGTAAGTTGTCTATGTTTAAATATCGATATGTGTTTTTGTACATTAAAAAAAATTTCAACTTGTGTAAGATTATTATTTATCTTTTTATAATAGTTTCTTGTAAAATTCAAGAAGGTGCTTCTTCCTTTTGCACAATATTGTATGTGTTTAACCAATCGGAAAACGATCACGTCCTGATCACGCATATTTATTAGTCTATTGACATGCTTTTGCGGAAGTTGGAATGTTATGGCATTCGTGGTCAGGTGTCGAGGTTGTTGCGTTCCTATTTTGAAGGGCGAGGGCAGGTTGTTCACTTTAATGGCGTAACGAGTGAACTAAAGACCACCAGATGTGGAGTGGCTCAAGGATCTCTTTTGGGTCCTCTTCTGTTTTGCCTGTACGTCAGTGACCTTCCGCAACATGTCACGCAAATGGTTATGCAATACGCTGATGACACAACGTTTCTATGTAGAGGGAAGAGCGATCAGCAACTTGGAGAAGGGGCTCACGAAACGCTGTCGGAGGCCATGGCATGGTTTTCGGCAAACAAGCTGGTCCTGAATGAAGCCAAAACTGTCAAACTGGCATTCACTTCCAAAAGGAAAGAAACTCCTGCAAATGCAGGGTCAGTGAAAATATTGGGAATAAATTTAGATACCAGACTAACCTGGAAGGATGAATTGGACGCCCTCTCGAAAAAACTTTCTTGTGCAATATATGCTGTGCGGAGAACCAGAGCCATTACAAATAAGGAAACTGCAAAAACAGCTTATCACGCACTTTTTCACTCGCGGATGGCACACAGTGTCCAACTATGGGGCGATTCAGTGCATGCAAATGACATTTTTAATTTACAAAAGAAGGCATTACGAATAATAGAACAAGTTAATATAACGGCACATTGTAGACCTATATTCATAAAAAATAAAATAATGACGTTGGCCTCCACATACATATATAAGCAATTGCTGCGCGCTAAACGAGAGCTATCAACCCAGAAAAGGAAAGGAGAGGGAAGAGCAATACAACTGAGATCCAGACAACAAATACTTCTTCCCAACCATGGGCTACGTACTACTGCTGCCCAACACAAACATTTGGATATGTTTAACAGGTTGCCATTATCGTGGACTGAAAAACCCATTTTGAAATTCAGAAATGACATGAAAACATTTCTTTTAGAAAACGGATTCTACACAGTAACGGAGTTCCAAGAGCAGATTAAATCAATCAAATATCAAACTGTATGTTCTGCTTTGTGCACACATATGTTTATACCACACTTACACACAGTACATATACACGTGCATACACACACAGACCATCATAGACAATGACGTTACCTCTTCATCTGTATTATAATAGATGGTAAAATAAAGCTCATTATTATTATTCGTTCGTGGTACAGACTATAATAAAACATCATAGAAATGATCTTTTCAATTAAAGATTTCACATTTAATACAATTACGCATCCTTTATATACATATAGTAATCGAATACTTTTGGCTAAAGATTTACTTCGTAGCGACATTTAATTAGTATCATTATTGTTATTTGTTATTTTCAGCTGATGTCTGAAATTTTATGGAAACTCTTGGGCAGTTTAACAAACCAAGCTCAAATAATTTTGTGCGTAACCTTACTGTACCAACTACATAATATTTTTCACAAGCAAACGTTTTGCGAGGACGTAATAGGTCATTACTTGATCGACGAAAATTTAAATACAGAAACCTTCAAGAGATTCACAACCCTGATCCATCTCGGCCGAGATTTGAACATTAAATTGCCCGCCTATCAGAGTACAGTAAGAAATTTTGACAAGTAAGTATGTATATTGAGTGTGTACCTTCAATTGTCTAACATTCACGTATTACTTTGCAGATGTTTGTTAAAAATCTTTGATAACCTACAAAATATCGATAATTCAAATATTAAATTACTTTCAGAAACATTCTTAACACACAGCTTGTTAAGAAACGATATACCCCGTATCCTCCACCCAATACTAATGAAATTATTAACTCCCAGTACGGCCAGGGTCTCGATAACGAACATCAGTATCCAAGATTCGGAAATACACGTCGATCCTAACACGCAAGACACGCCCAAAATCGACGATACGAAAGCTAAAAAGATATTCGCGATTAGTAATATTAACGGGAACGTCTTGTACCACGTTACGACCCGACCGAGTCCTAAACCGCAGAAGAAGAAATGGTATTTGTTCAATAGGGGAAATAAAAAAATGTCCCAGGTTGTAAACACAACGACGACTTTGACCAGTAATTCCGTGATAACTAAAAAAAGTAAAGACTTGAAGAGCTTCGATGGGTTCTTAAACGTGGAAAGGAGTAATAAAAATAATGTGAAATTATTCATCAACCCATTGAGTTCCAAAGAAATTTATCCGAACGGAATCGATGGTTCGTACACGAAAATAGACGTAAATATGTCCCAGAAATCGTCCAGTGAAAGTCTGTCGTCTAATAACGATGTAACGCAATCCAGTAACGATTCATTGCCCGGTAAACAGTACGAACAGCAATCGATAAGTGCCAGTGATAAATCTTCAAGCTTCGAATCGCAATCCGGTGCTTTTATAAAAGGCGATCGGAACTCGTTCACTTCCGACACGCGAAAAAATATTTTGGAGCACATCGAAGCGATTTCCGATGGCGTCAAAGACACGAAATACGAGAGCTGCAAGCTGGCAAAGTCGCGGAGTTTCGATGAAAAGTCGAACGATAAATTAATCGGCATCGAAAGTTTATCTTTGGTTCATAGTTGGTCGTATAGCATGTCCGATTCGGAAAATTTACACGCGGAATTGGAGCTCAGCACGTCAGCTGAGGACTTCTTCAACGGCACCGACAATTTTATCGTTAAAGAGATACTGGATGATATACTAGATCGAGTTTGCAACGTGACGAGCACTCCCAGCGACCATGACAATAGAAACGTTAGATCTATCGAGTTCGATGGAAAGAACAGCGCTTCCAAAACAGTCTGTCTTTATCCAATGCACCAACACATGTGTTTGTACTGCGAAATCTTCGACACCAATCACGTGTTGTACGCTTTAAAAACTTTAAAGAACTGCCTCATCGCAAATCCGCAGTTATTTATTAAATGTCTGGCCACTTCCGGATTAAAAGATCTTAAAAATAACGAAGTTCTGTATTTATTAGCCAGACACCGGAAATCCATACTCGGCTTCGGATTCGGCGGGGAGTTAAACCAGGAATACGTTAATTTTTACAGGGGGTACATGTTTCTGGACGTCGTTATATTGATATGCTTAAGTTTCGCTAGAAGTTACTTCTTCCACGATGATATCAATTTGATGGACGAGGAGATTTCGAATAACCTCCAGATACAGTTAAAGAGTTTAGAGATTTTAGACATAATAGTGAAGAACTTGATAAATATCGTAAACGAAAATACGAAAGGTTTCGCCGTTTACATCGCGGACATGTTGATCAAATGCAACTTGCAAAAGGTCGTTTTGCACTGTTTACTCACCTCCGTCAGGAATTTCGATAACGAGATGACATTCGCGGAGGAAGTACTGCTGTACAACAACTTTAAATTATACGATAGCCACAAAAAAGTTTCCGAACACGTGGAAGGATTTCAAGTACAACTGCTTAGGTATGCATTTACGTAGTCTGTCCCAATAAATGCGCGAAGTAAGGTTATAAGAATTTTACAAAATTTAGCATACATCAATTTTATCCCCTTGAAAATATTCAACGTTTGCTTAACTTGTTTTTGACTAACTTTTGGTGTCTGAACTCGAAAATTTTTACTCAATTCCAATGGGAAACACAAATTTCGTTAACCCAGATCTGACACTTGCTTTTTACTAACTTTTGGCGTCTGAACCCAAAAATTACACTAGTTTTTGTCTATCGCGTCAACATTTAAGCTACAGGATGGCCTCTCTTTGTCCCAAAAGTCATACAAAATGTGCATACAAAGAAAAATAAAGGAAAAAATTACCAGATGTACTATTCACAGAGATTAATTTTGTTCATACAAAGACTATATATAGTTTCTGTAAATTAAATTGTGGAAAAAGAATAATTCTATTGTCGATGAGATTCTAATCGGGACACGTTTTGCATGTCAAATGCTGTGATCTCAGCAATAAATGATTATTCTGTAAGCACCATGACGATATAGTCAAAATGTAAAGAAAACTATACTTCCATCTCCCAGCTATATGCTTGCCTCAACAGTCTGAGAGTTACTGGCGCTCTGATGGTTTCCCGCCACCAGAGTATCCAGTGCGTATAGCCAAAGATCACCACAAGACCACATCACCAGCTCAATTTGCGTGTTTATTGGACAGACTATTCATATTCAGTTATTCATTCATATTCTAGCAAATCATTTTCAGATTAATAAATTCTTTAATAATCCTGGAGTATCACGTATTTCCTACGCAAGATGGCGCTAACGTACAACAAACAACTCAACCGACCACAGATCCAATAAGCTACACTCCCACGATTTTGATACCACAGCAGAACATGTTCTTGTCCGCGATTTTGAGCGCCCTGCGGCACAAGAACATGAAAAATTTACACCAGAACTGGTGCAATATGGTTACGTCGTGTCTTCCCTATTTCGGTGAAAATTTGCGGCAAATTTGCATGAGCGTCGTACACCAAATATGTAACAACATAGAGAAAATAGCGGACACTTATAAAAGTACGGAACTATCGGGAGAGCTGAGCGCGGATTACGCCATCATTCAGTTGCAGTCGTTGGCGATCATGTGCCATTACTGTCTGCTCGATTCTTCGCAGACGTTCAACCAGAACGTCCCGACGAGCAGCACCGCAGTCTCGAATCCCAGCGAGATCCTCAATAATTTATTTAACGCCTTCTTCTCTCCGATCGGTTGTGATGTGAATATGTTTAATAAGCAAAATACGGATTATTACCAGAACGTGCGGAAAGTAATGTTAAGTCACATGCCCAGGATTATAGCTAGTGTTGCGAAGTTGTGGCAGACAATTGTTACAATCGAAGGTAATTACAATAGTGTTTACGGGAACTCGAAAATCGTGAAGCAGCAACTCATGGAATTTTTGAGTCCTATTTCCGTGCACCACAGTGCCAGTTTCCTGGCGGCAATCGCCGTTGCTTGGCACGAAAGGAGGAACCCTTTCATAAACGTCAAGACGGTAAGTGAAAAATTAAAATTTTATTCAATTCTAAGTTTCGTGCTTTTTTAATTTTTAGATCTTGCCTGAACCGAATTCAAGTCAAAATAATCTGGTTTATTTAATATCGGCCATTAGAGTGATTCCCCTAGATAATCTTGTCCAAACTGTTATTGCAGTAATAAAGAATCCTCCACCTATCGAAGGATTAAGTACTGATGTGTGCCTTGATGTATCTGTGTTGGAACTGTTTTATTGGTAATTATAGCTTAATAATAGTTTAAGAAAGCGTCCGCCTCTTCTCCGTTATTTCTAGCTCATTTGCCATTTATGTTTCTTACCGGTGGTGACGTTTGTTGTAGCTGTTTTTTTTATATATCTGGTGGCTCTCTAGAACGAGTGGTTTGTGTCCTTGAAAGATAAGATAGATCTACTGATTGGAGATTATATCGTTTTATTAGCTGTAAAATTTGTGCTCGATTTTAACAACCTTCTTTAGAACTTTGATTTCCCATTCTTATTTTTCACATCTTTCCTGGCATTCTTTTCAATTATTTAACTTCTAAATAATGTGACAGGTGGTACATCATCCTCACTTGAATATTCGTGGAGTTCGTTTTCTCTTTGATTTTAATTTATTATATGAGGCATGTTTTTTAAGAAAGGGCCGCTTGAAAATAAAAACTAAACGAAAGAAACTATTCAAAAATCAAATTTATTTTCAGATTCCACATACATTTTTCTATTTTTTAACATAGCTGCCAAGTTTGTTTAAACACTCATCAAACATTACAATTAAATTTTGAACACCCTCTTCATAGAAACTTGCCACCTGCTCCGATAACCAAGAGGTCACGCCCGAAAAAGGAAAGTCGTTTGAAAGAGTACTTATGGAGAAACGCCTGCTCTGAAGCATTTTCGCTTCAACCGAAGCCACTATATCGTTTGTGATCACAGATGGGCGACCAGAGCGGCATTCATTATGGACGTTTTCCAGACCAGCTTTGATTTCTCTGACTCACTTACGAACTCTGCCTTCACACATGGCAGTAGCTCCGTAAACTTCACAAATCTCCCGGTGATTGTCTAGCAGACATGTTTCTTGCCGACAAAAAAGTATCACTGACCGTACCTCGCACGAGGTTACCCGCCTCGTGCGAGGTACGGTCAGTGATACTTTTTGATAATCTTTAACATTTTAAAGACAGAACAGACCGTACACGTTACCTGCCAAAAGAGTCCAATAAAGCTCGAATCTGAGCTGCGATGTGAAGCCTTGCATTGGCATGTAGTAACAAAACTCCCTCTGTCAGCATACCACATCTTTTGTTTTGAATCGCTCTGTGTAGCTTTCGCAGGGTTTGGTCGAAGGCTACCGCATTTATGGTGGTGGCGAGCGATTCGATATTCTTGAACATTTTAATGACACAGAACAGACTGTACAGGTTATCTACATAGCTGCAACTGAGCACAGTTGTTCCCAAAGAATGTTCACCTATTAGTGTATATAACAAAATGGTCCTTAGTTAAAAAGCACGCCGAATTTTGTTCCTACATTCTCATTATCGAAACACAATACTTCCATCGGTTACTTCAAAACTCCTTTGCCTATTGTCCGAAGTGTGCACGTCTTTTCTTCTTTCTTCTTGCTCACTCGTTTTTCTCGCCCTTGTTGCTGTACTTTTGGTTTTGTTAAAACGAAATATCGACCCCTTTTAATTGCTATACAGACTGTAACTACTTTGGAAGTTATTGGTAGGTAAATGTTGACTATTGAAAATCTAATCATTATTTTCGTCAATCTAAAGTAAAGCATTAAAAATAAATTGATACAGATATATCGAGTGGAATTTGGACGCACAGAAAGTGATTAAATTGTATCAAAAAATATACTAACGACGTTACACAAGAAAGACACTGTTGCAAAATACCGCTATCGACCAGCATTACGTGAAAAAATGAAAAAAGAACATTCCAACAGCTTGAATGTTTCCGAATATTTAAACTTTTTTTAATACGCGATGCCAATAAACAAACTCTCAATGTTATTATCGTTTCTTTTTGTAGCTATATGAGAAATGCGTCTTCGACTCAACTTTCGGAGGCGTGGTCGTCTCTCTTAAGTCTTATTAGAGAAGGTTCATCGTTGGGACCTAGAGCACAATTCCTGCTAATCGCATTACTACACGAAATCATGATTAAATGTTGTCCTTTAGAAGAGAGAAAAGATCAGAAAGATTTACAAGACGTAACAAGTAAGGTAAGTTATTCCGACTTCTATACTTGCGCGGTTGTTCTCCATAGCTTCTCGATTTTCGCATTGAAACCGCATCCCTACTACTGCCTTCAGACACTGAGAATGTCCTTTGCAAGAATGGACAAAACGTTGGCGTTAGAGATGAGGTTCCAATCCGGAAACCGAGTAGCATGCATTCATCTGCGATCATATTCAATGTTTTAGTTAATAGAATGCGTTTCGCAAGTGTGCGGTTCGTGTTTGGAACAAACGACATGGCTCAGAAGAAATTTGGCCGTGAAAGAACAAGACGACGAGAGCATATCGTCTGTCAGTGTGATAAGTGCGAGCAGTTCCGATACACTTACCGGCACCGGAACTTACAGTGTCCAAGCCCAATTGGTAAGTTTTCGCAAGTGTTCGTGAACCTTAGATCAGATTTTTTCGCTTCTAGGTTTTATCGGAAATATTAGCGCCTATTTTAGATATTTGTTTCGGTTCCTCTGAAAAAGACAAAGTCAATACTATTTTAATTTCCTTGATGTGTAACATAGTGCCATATTTGAAAAGGCACACGCTGCGTAACATGTCTAGTTTTAATGCTTGTTCGAAATTATTAGCCAGCTTGAGTAGTTATCAATACACTAGAAAAGCATGGAAGAAGGACGTGTTCGATCTTTTACTAGACAATAATTTCTTTCAAATGGACCATTCCTGTTTGAAGTATTGGAAAATCATCATCGATCATTTAATGACCCACGATAATACGACGTTCAAAGACTTAATGAGTACGTTTGCGGTGTAGACGGTAGAACTTCGTAATTTCTGTTTTACTTTTAAGGTCGCGTTTCGTTGACGCAGAGTGGCACTTTAGGTATTTTTTCGTCGAAAGAACAGGAACTAGAACAGAGAGCCCAATTGCTGAAAAGATTGGCCTTCGTTATATTTTGCAGCGAAGATGACCAATACGCCAAATATATGCCAGATATTCAAGGTATAATATCATATACAATACCCGTCGTAAATATGGGAACGGCATAAGGTATAAGGAAATTAAGTTATTTAGAAAATAAAACTGAACTTATGTAAACAAAAATAATATTGTTTAAATGTGGTACATCAGGTCAAACTCAGTTTACTCGCTTTGACTACAAAAGGGTACAAACTAGTCATGGGCAAAGCTGCTTATTCGATGGATACAATTCATCAACTTTGGATATTTGTAAAGACGCGTTTCAGTAAGACGGTTTAATTGAAGCGTTTAGATGTCATATATCTATCTGTTAATTTATGTGTACAGGGTTTAAATCTTATAGCCCGTAGTACATTGATATAAAGAGTGCTTTTTTTGGAGGCAGAGAACTTTAGATTGACAATACTGCTTCCTGTGACAGCCGATTTGACAGTTCTTGGTTGTTTTGAAGTTAGTTTGGTTTGGCAATTCCTCATGAATACACTCACGCCCGAGCTACGTTTGCAAATTGTTCAAATTTATTTTGAAAAACATGGTTCAATTCGAGAGACTCATAGAGTATTACGTACATTTATGGTACTCATAATCGTTCACCAGAGCGATTAATTCGAGAAACTATGGATTGTTTTCGCAATACGTTTACTCTGAACGATAATACGCATCTCGTAAGACATCGTACAGTGCGCACACAACAAGCGGATGGTGTGCAGCGTAGTGTTGATGAACTTGTGTCCATCCACTTTATGGAAAACTTTGCGTAAAGATCTTGAGCTTACAAGATTCAACTTGTACAGGAATTGAAGCCACATGATCATCGTTCGCGCCGTACATTTGGTGAATGGGCCGAAGGAAACATTGCTATTGATCCACAATTTCATTTGAAAATTTTGTCCAGTAATGAAGCACACTTTTGATTAAATAGCTATGTCAATAAGCAGAATTGTCGCATTTGGAGCGATGATAATCCACAAGCCATTGTCGAAACACCATTACATCCAGAAAAAATCACCGTGTGGTGGGCTTTATGGGTCGGTGGAATCATTGGTCCATATCCTCAAAAATGATGATGGTGAGAACGTTACAGTCAACAGTGAGCGGTACAGAGACATGATTACTAACTTTTTCGTGCCTTAATTGCAAGGCATTAATGTTGCAGACATGTGCTTTCAGCAGGACGACGCCATATGCCACACAGCGCGCGATACCATTAATTTATTGAAAGAAACATTTGACGAAAGATTAATTTCACGAAATCGACCTGTTAATTGATCACCTTGTTCGTGCGATTTGACACCATTAGATTATTTTCTCTGGGAATATATAAAGTCGCATGTCTACGTCGATAAATCTGAAACAATCGATCACTTATTTCCGAAATACAGCATGATTTACTGTGAAGAGTGTGCGAAAATTGAACCTCCAGAATTACGCCAGGTACGCGCCAACCACGGCGGCCATATGCCCGAAATCATATTCAAACATTAATGCCATAAAATTATCTTTTAAATAAATCCAATTTCATGGATATTAAAAACATTTTTCTGTACTTTATTTCAATTTAAAGTTCTCCGCCTCCAAAAAAAAAAAACACGTTTTACAACAGATACGTAAAAAAGTAATTCAAATCTATAAAACTTTGTGTCCTATCGAAACTTGAATTATTACAGAAATGTAGGAACACAAACTTTTCAAATACGGTCCTGTATTCAGATCGAATCTAAATAAATAAGTAAATAGAAATTATATGTCTCGACAAATATAATAGGAGCGCAGCATTTGAACTTGAACTATTACTACAGAACGAACATGCTTATTTGACAGAAAAATTACAGGCTATGCGCCCATTAGGCACATTCCTGAACAAAATTGGCAGATACAATGCAGACATTAACTGCAGATTTGCAATAGAACTGCAGAAATGATCAACCATGTCTTGCAAAATTATAGGGCATTGGATAACATAAGATGAGCTATTTTTGGGCAATCTAAGGTAGACCTGACCACATGCAGGAGCCGACCTTTTCTGAATGTGTACAAGTTAGTACGACCAGCTTGCTCAACGCAATAGAAAAACATGGAAAAAGATATATGAGAAGGAGAAAAAAATAATAGACAATTTTTGTTTGAAATATTGCATAATCTATGGGCGCTTCAAGGTAGACTTGACAATATATTATACTTCAGCAAACCTGCTCAGTACAAAGGAAAGGAGCACTGGGTTAAGTTCAGAAGGCGAATGCATAAAAAGTAAGTTTGAACAATCTTCCGGGTAACCGGCGACAGTAGCAATTGGAAGGCGAATGCACCCAGACGTCGCCAATAGCTTGCATCATGTCAATAATGCCTCGCAAAGGTGAATTATTAACCGCAACGGGTTTAAAAAATTTCTAAATCATTTTCTTATGTGAGAATACACAGTCTGTCGCAGAGAAAGCCGAACTTTTTTCAAATAAAAACAAAAGCTTACTATTTTGGTAAAATTCATTTATTTTGTTCAAAGTAGTCTTCAGTAGGCTTCAATACAACGTTGGTACAAACTCTTTGTACCAACTTTCTTTTCTTTCGAATCATAAAAACAAATCAACATTGTCTTCACTTTTGACTTCTCCAAACTGCTTTTTTTCGATATTTCTTCGCTTGGATGCTACCATTCAGAGCTTTGACGCTTGGTCTCTGGATCAAATGGAAAACACCACGTTTCATCGGCAGTTCGATAGAATACCTGAAGTTTTCGTCCTTTTTTGAGTCTTTAATCAAGTCTACAGTCTCGAATTCAGTTAGCTTGTGTGGTACAAACCTTGCACAAATCTTTCTCAGTCCCAAATGCTGTGTCCAAATGCGATGAATTGAATTTTTGAAAATATCTAATTGCATTCCTACGTATCGCAGTGAGGATTTCGGCTCATTACTTACTTACTTTCCGTAACCACTGTTTTTTTTTTTGCACCAGGACCGTCTATAAATCGTTTGAACCACTCATACACACTCGTACGTGATAAATACGCATCATTACTTGTTTCATTAAATTGAACCTTTCTGTAAACGATTTACCGAGTTTAAAACATATCTTGGTATTTGCTCTTTGTTCAAAATTTATTTTTCGACCAATACTAAATGCACACTGTTACTTTATGCGTAATTTCTCTGCTCCCAATGATGCAAATGACGATATTTTGACATAACATTGGTGAAAGATCTACCTTACCCACGCATATTTTTTTAATAGATGGCGCCACTAATAATTACTATTTTAAAAAAGTTTGAATTTCTCTGCGCCCGATTGTGTATTAATATAATTAAATGTATTTTTGGTATGCCTATGGCGAGGCTGTACATGTACATTGTGAATCCGAGGTTTGTTCAACATGAATAATAAGCTAAATAAGGCTATACTGCTTTGAGGACTGTCAGAGTTGAATGACCTCCAAAAAAAATTCTTGCACTTAGGATGTGTAAATCGTAACTATACCTTACTTGTCTACATTATTATTAAACGTTCCCATATTTACGGCGAATACTTTATTATTACAATAAGTCTAATTTATTACAAGCAAAAATTACAAACTTGCAGAACAACTTACAACGAGCTTAAGGTTAAACGCTCCAAATGTCCAGTCGCAAGTGTTTCTATGCTTCCGAGTGCTACTAATTAGAATGTCGTCTTTACAAGTCACTTCTCTATGGCCGATAATAATAAGTGAAATGTTGCAAGTGTTTCTGCAAATTGAACATCAACTCTCCACTGATACCGATGAATTTAGGTAATATGAACAATGTTTCGGTTATCAAAAAGGTAGAAAAAGTCGTCCCTTACCACATTAATATTTGTATCCTAAATACATATTTCAATAACTACTCGAGAAAACCGCGAAACACACTACTCGATAACCACACAAACACTAGTATCGAGCAGAGGGTTTCGCAGTTTTTGTACGTTATTGTATTATAAGATCACGTTTATACACTTTAATAAGTTTCACAAGACATACAGTAAAGTTAAGTTGTTAAGTGCGGATAGTAACTTCTTGATACGGTGTAAAAATTGAAATGTTTTTCCAAAATTAAAATTAAAAAGTAAAAGTGATGTCAAATTACAGAAAGAATGATAAAATATTCCATACACAAAAATGAAATGGTGAAAACTAGAAATGAACTATCTGTATTGTAAAAGAAGCAGATTAGAATTGTACGAGTTACATCTGAAATTAACAAAAAATTTGAATAGTGTTGAATTTGAAGAGTCGTGCGATTTTTTTTATAGGAAAATCGGTGAAACAACGAACCATAAATTAGAAAGAAAAGTGAATGGTTTAAATAAGAAATTCAGAGTTTTTTCCGGCCTTAGAAAATAGGTTAATGTAAATCCTATGAAAGTAACGCTAGTTGTTAATAATTCATCTGATTTTTAATCGAAAGGAAGTAGACTTACTAAACTAAATAAAGCTTTAAAATGTTATTTGCCAAGCCGTGATACTTCTACCGAGGAGGTGATTGCAAGCATTGAAACGTCAATTAAAAATTTAGAACCGTGTTAAAAAAAATCCAAATTTAGAAGAATTTACAGCTACACAAACAAAAATCAGTTAATAATGAGTGAAACTGGATTAAACGTGTTAGGTCGAAAGACTGTTTTTACTTGAAAAACGTTATTTTAGAAGGTTCATATGTTAAACATAAGAAGAAATCGTTAAAGAAATCGCGTTAAAAAAATGTCCAAGGTTAATAACTTCTAACAAGAATTGTAAATTAAGTGTGGGTAATCCGATGATCCCGAGAATAAATTGTTTACCTAAAATACACAAACCAGGTAACTCGATGAGACCAATTGTTTCAGAAATTAACTCACCCACTTATTTGATTTTAAAATAGTGAATGAACACAAAAATTTACCCGAAAAACTTGATAGTATGTCAGTTAATTTTGATGTAGCCTGTGGTTGATTAATGACTGAGGGTTGATATATAACCCTTTTCCACATTAAATTTCGTATTCTGTATACGTACTTCGACAACTATCAACATCAGCAGATAAAAACGCACACTGTACATTCGTTTCCCATAATTTTTATAAGATTGTGTTCTAGTCTTAAACTAAGATAAAAGAAAAAAGGAAGATACTACATGCGTTTATGGCACTCTCCCTTGTCTGTCGTTTAAGAGACCAGAGAGAGATAAGTTATGATTGGGGCCCAGGTCAGTGTTCAACACATGGCCTTTATTTTTCAAAATGTACATGGTTTCATACGTATCTAATTCGCGATCATTACACACGTTCCTTATCAAATGCAAGCAATCCGCGCCAACACTATGATTACTTCCCAACACATGTTTTGCTAATCCGGATTTTTCTGGCCGATTGCAGGTTTCTAAAACCAAAACACAGTGTGCGTTTTGGCTTTCAACGGTACAGATCGTGTGCGGAATTTGTATTCGTACGAGCATTTTTGCCGTAGTTTAATCATCTGGTGTTGATAACAACTTAGTTGTCGAAATACGTATACAGAATACGAAAATTAATGCGGAAAGGGGTTATATGTATATCAACCTTCAGTGATTAGGTATGTCAGTTATCAATTCTGTAGAATTTATTCAAATAATCAAAGATTATAAATTGGAAGAAAATTTTTGGAAATTTTTCGACGTAACGTAATTGTTTCCTTCGGTATCGATTCCAGAAACTGTAAAATAGTTAGAAGAATTTCTTTATCAATACAGGATGGAACTGGAAAAAGTAAATTATTTGCGATTGACAACCCTATGTATGTCTCAAAATTCTTTCCGGTTCGGAGAATAATTCTATGCAGAAACAAGGAATAACGATGGGCAATTGTCTGTCTCCATTTATAGCGGATTTATTCATTAGTCATTTTAAAGTTGAATTTAAAAGTAATGTAGCGTTACCGTGAATTAGGTAGCTATGAAGGCAGATTCATTGTAAAAAACAAAAGCCATACGTTAAATACAGATAACATATTCTTCTCTCTTTGAATTCCTAAAAAATACGGCAGATTAAAAGGCCCGTAAGTGATACCCCAGGGGGTGGGTACTTTAGTATATAAGCATTAACTTTTCGACTAGGAAACATATTAAACCTGTGTGAAATAGATCACTGCGTATTTGCGAATTTGTTTCTGTGCGAGTTTTGCTGCAAATCCAGGTGCGACACTGATTCATTATCAGCTTATGATGACAATTTAGTTGTCGATTTATTTTATTTTTTATTTAAGACAACAGCTTAGCTGTCGAAATACATGTTTAGGATACAAAGATTAATGTGGTAAAGGATTTTTTTACCTTTTCGATTCGCTTAGTAACAGTCTCCAACGTAATTTGTAATACTCTAGTAATCAAATATATTGCAAAATGGAAACTGTAAAATTTAGAATATATTAAGCATTTTGCCTGCATCGTTTTAATCGAATTTGTGTGTTCCTCAGTGTCTTTTCGTCTCATACTTTTTCGATATATTAAATATGTACTTGAAAAGTTATACAAAGCTTTCATACTTTTGATCGAGCAATTGAAACTATTGTTTCTTTCGTTTCAACAAAACTATGTCGATCTCAAGGTGCCTTCGTGTATGTCCCATTCGATTACTTTGTATAATATATAAACAAATTAAAATAATTATTAAATAAACAAATGATATTTAAAATATTTTTTATGTAATCAAATTATTAACTAAGATACTATTCAATAGTTAAAAAAATCCACCTGATATTAAATATACAATTACTAAAATAAATAGCGCCCAAGCTAAATAAACTAGACTACGTATTCATTTCTCCAATAGCCGAGCCGAGGCGCAGCGATCGATAGTTTGGACAACATAATACTTTGTAATACGTATATTCTTTTTGAAACACGCTGTATATCCAAAGAGTTTTTAACTCTGAGTCTGACGGTGTATGCTATTCTATGAAAAGGTTTACAGTCAACAAAGTATTGACTACGATGTGTTTCACCCAATTCAGAGCTCATCAGGTAACCTTTTTTTGTTGATTTATGTAACTCACCTATATAGTGGGTGTTAAAATCAAGGCGATAAAATATAATGTGAGAAAACTATACTTCCATCTCTCGTACACAAATAAAAACTGTCTGAAATGTGAAAGAACTGCAAAGAGCACTATGCAGAGTAATGGCCGTTTACATGGACTGTTGCTGCTTACATAGCATTAGCTGTTCTATTCATCGTGATTTAAGGTTTCATTTCGTCCGAGAGATTGAGGTATAATTCTCTCAATTTTTCGTATATATACTGTTTGCTATAATTCATCTAAATGCAAATAATGTTGATAAACAATTGTTTCAAATGCATAAAAAAGATAGTTTTGTAACATTTGTATGTACATATTTGATAAAGCTTAATATGGTTAGATTATATAGTGCAATGAAAAATGACTAATTATGTTGGTATACCTGAAAAGAAGCAAATGGTAATTTTGCATGCATATATTAAAATCTGAAGAAAATAGTTGCACAACTAACAAAACTGGAATTTATCTAAGAAACCGTTTAATTTTGAATAACACTGAGAAAATACGGAATCACCATCAACGTATCTTGTTCTAAGATAATGGCATTTCTAGGATATCTCATAGTATTGAAAAATACTATTGTGTATTTATAAATAAAACATTAACACATCTCTGACAACAATACGAGGGTGGTCTGAAAAGTTTCAAGCCTAATACAGAAACAGGTATTTTTTTTACAAAACTCATTTTTATTTTTCAACATAATATCTTTTATAAGTCTATAGATGCTCCTACAGCTATATTGATGCTCCCATCTCTTTTATTCAACCAAATTGTGGTTGACATATTATTTTACAAAACAGGCGCTTATGAATATGTTGGCCTCATCATCCGATGAAAATATCTACCCTCCGTGTGAAGCCTTGAACTTGGAAAACGGAAAAAATTGTTGGGAGGGGGGGAGGTCAGATTTGATGAATACACGTGAAATGATTCAATTGCCGAAGTTGCTTGACAATGTAAAAGTTGTTCATTAGATTTTCAATGTTCGGGAGAAGTAATGGTTTAGATATCGTGGAGAGGAAATTCCGTCTTGCATAAGACTTGTCGAATCCATCGACTCGTTTGCAAATACAAAATGCCACCAATACCATCACAACTAATATGTTACTGAAAAAAAAACATTTAATTCATGCAATCAACGTCGCCTTTATTGGCATTGTAAAAAAAATTGCTTCTTGTTTCATTGCTTCGCCCTCGCAATATTTTGTATAATAAGACGAAAGAACAGAACGAGAGGGACTCCTTTCTTCTTTTCTTTCTCTTCGTTATTGATTTTCAGCATACATTTGTTCCTTTTCTTCTTCTTCGTCATTACCAAAAGATCATTTGCTTCAGTCATCATTTCCAGTTCTATATCAGACGCTTCGGCATCAGGCATATAACCCATTTCATGATTGTCATCATCGTTTATGAATGAATCAATTTCATCTTCAGCTCCTTCACGTTCTATACCATTGGCTTTCAACGGTACAGATCATGTGCGGAATTTGTTTCGTATTGATATTTCGCCGTAGTTTTCCAGGTGCGACACTGTTTAATTATCTGCTAATGATGACAACTTAGTTGTCGAAATACGTATACAGAATACGAAAATTAATGTGGAAAGGGGTTATATATCAACCACAGGCTCCATCAAAATTACCTCCACTTTATCACTCAATTTTAATAAAACAAATAACCACAGAATTTCACATGAAATGCCTTCAACGTTACATAGAGATTTTGTGCCTGTAGATATTTACGCTTTTGTGTGCGCACAATTCTTAGAGAATATGAAAATCAGTTTGAAAGAGAAATTTCCAAGAGAAAGTAAAAACATTTCCTTATAAAATACATAAGGGTCTGGGCAGACCCCGTGAGATACGAATGTGTTATGTATATCAAGATAGCCTTGTAATTATCAACTCATATGGGAAGTATCCACCCAATTCAGAGATGATAGCTAATAATATTTTAGGAAAGGTCAAGAAATTTCAAGTCGCTAGTTCAACTAGAAGTACATTTAAATTACAATAGAAATCGAAAAAGGTCTGTCTGGACCCGTGTGCCAAACGGGGGGTTAATAAAGTCTCAAGGGCTACCTTTTTTGTACTGGTAATGTCTGCCTTTCCCCATTGTTAAAGTATCGCGATCCCCCACAACACAAAAAAAAAAACTAAAATATCCCAATACTTTAAAACTAATTATAATATTTCACAAATTCGATATGTACAATAAAACTTTCACTTTTTACAACAACGCTGGTTTCAGAATGACGAAAAATAGGTAAATGTAAACCCGTACAGTTGTGTTTAAACCTGAGAAGGGTGTTTATTTAGAATACTGAGATTTTTGTAGGTGTTATGGGGGATTATTGCCAATACTGTAAAAGAAGATATTTTAACAATAGGAAATATGATATTCAATGCGTGTCCTTAATTTAATAAGGCACTACAGATATTCAATTTTACTAAAAAAATCTATTTGCAGAACAAAAACTACATACATTTACAAAACTTAATCATAAAATGTAGAATTATTTAAATGCTAATATAAATTATATTTTACTTTCACCAAAATAACTGCCTTCTGCCTTAATGATAGTGTTAGAAGGGCGCGACAAACGGTTCTTCATATTATGGTTCGAAGCTTTTCAAATTACCCTCGTAATATTGTTGACAAACGATCTGCAATAAATTGAATAAACTAAAATACCTATTTTCGGCTTGCTAACTTAGTCATTTTTTATCGCAATGTACCTTACTAATGATTTTTTTTCCCTAAAAATACACTAATTTACGACATTTAATTGTTATTGCATATATAAAACAGTTTTTTTAATGTTTATATGACTAACTGGAGTGGGTGCTTGTTTCCGCAGAAATAATAACAGGTAATTCATTCACGACTATGTGTTGAAGTGAAGACATTGTAATATACTAAATTGCTCCTCTACTTTTTCAGTTTACACATTAAACTTCTGTCAGCGCTGGACGCTAGTTGGACGACAAACAGTAGTAACGGTTTGAATGCCTTAGGACACCCACATTGGTTGCAATTACAGTTAGCCACTGCCAAATTGTTAGATTTAGCTCTGTTACTACCGACAGTTGATCTTCCACAATTTCAAATGTAAGGCCCTTCACACACCTAGTTGGTGATGTATAATACTGACCAATTATCTGTAGGTACCGTTGGGCATTCGTCAGGGACAATATATCTCAGGCATCGAATGACATTGGAGTAAGAACAAACTTCGTCCCCCACATAAACAGAATATCTAATTTAATGGATGTGAAGTTTTCGGATACACAAATAGAAACCCTCCCGACAAAACACAATGAATTACTATTAACGATGAGTAGTGTGACACAATTAAAAGACATACACCCCTTCTTTAAAACACTAACGTTATGCTCGAACAGATACAGGACAGACTGTAATCGATCTAAATCAAACGATCATGTAATAAATACAATTACCGATAAAGTGTCACCGGTCACAGTACTAGAAAAAATTGATAAAATAATCGAATTGGACTTCTTAGACAAAATTCCTAGATAAGTGATCTAGTGTTATTTCTGATCTAAAGGTAACAGTATTAAAGTGCATTTTTGTGTTAGTTAATGAATATATTTTTATAGACTGACGCTGTAATGTTTTGTAACACCTCCTTTAAGTGTACAGTATAATACATACATTATAACGATACATAAATTGAAGCGAAAGCTATTTATCGCTATTGTCCTATCAAATATTAATATTCACCGATTACAAATAAGGCACACAATTTATCATGCAAATAATTGATTATATTCAGTGCAACAATCCTAATATTTTTCTTGTAAATATAGCAGAATCGGTTTCTAGATACCCTGTTCTATATCTTCATAATATGCTACTTCTAAATTGTAAATGAGAAACGATAGAAAAAGGAAACATGCAATGCAGCAGGTTGTATATCGATTTATTTTTCGGGGTAGCTGTGGAAACTACTCATGTTAAAAAGTATTTGTTTTTAATTGTTAATAGTTTATATTTTAGAGTACATTTTTAAGAAATTTTGTACGTATGTATGTATAATGTTAAGTTGTTAAGATTTCTCCAATTCTACATATGCAAATATTTATTAAAATTTATTTATGTTAAAACCTTGTCTTAATTAATAGTAGGTAATGCAGAACGATGCGCCCGAATATGAGTAAAATAAACGTCATCTACTAAATATATATACTTAATGAAGTCTATGCATTGACCGATGCTATCCAATATACTTCGGACAATCTTGGGATGTATTAGCAGTTTCATAGTAGGTCGATGTGGATTATGCTTTTTGTTATTTGTAAACGTTAAAATTTTCCTAGCATTTTATACGCTTCAGAGCATAATTATCATGTTTTTTTGCCATTAATAGTTGCAGCCTTGCTAATTGTATTAATTCAATCAGATTTTTCTCAAATAAGCGAGATACAAAATTATTGAAAGTGCAATTTGCATTATAAGTACCGAGTTTAAGCAATTGGTATTCGATCAGAAAGTTAAAGTAATGTTGTGCATCTGCAATGTTTGCATTACAGTAATACCTATTACTGTTTTAAATGTTTAAAGTCCTTCGCTATTATAGATTCCGATGCAGTAGTAAGATCTAGAATAAAATCACAAAAACAGAAATGTCTCTTAATCACTGAAGGTTGATATATAACCCCTTTCCACATTAAATTTTTATTCTATATACGTGTTTCGACAACTAAGTTGTCATCATCAGCAGATAACTAAACAGCGTCGCACCTGAAAAACTACGACAAAATACCCGTACGAAAACAAATTCCGCACACTAACCGTACCGCTGAAAGCCAAAACGCACTCATTTAATGTGGAAAGTGGTTATATACCAACCTTCAGTGATTAAGTTAATCAACCACAGGCTTCATCAAAATCACTTTCAAGAAATGTCTCTAACCATAATTTATTTACAAAATCTTACATTTATTAATATTTCGTGGTACCTCTACCTGTTTTCATAACGACATGTTCTCTTCTTGACATACTTACTACAAGATTATAGCATTTCTGTTTAGACGTTTTAGCCCTTTCTTCAAATGTTTTATTTTTTAAGAATGTTTTTATTTTCACAAACGTATTTTGTCACTTCGACCTTTCAAATATGACACAAGTGTTCCATAGGTGACAAGTCCAGAGACTACCGACTAATATTCGCATTTTATTGCTAAAATAGAACGGAGTATTATCTTGTTGGAAATAGTACTCGGGGTACCTCAGAATCAAATAATTTTAGGGTGAGCGGTTCAAGTACGTCTTCCAACATCAGTATAACGGCTCGCACACGAATAGTTCTCCGACGCCGGCTGTCAACATGCATCCCCAGACTATTTATACTACCTGCACCATATTTTACTGTAGGAACAATATAATAGGCACGAAACGCTTCTCCAAGTCGTCATCGAACAAACTGTGTCCCCAGATTGACGTAAAAGTTGTAAACACGAATAAAACATACCAAAAGTGACTGTTTGAGCATTTAAAAACTACAGGTAGTGATTTGAATTGCCCATAGTCACTAGTAATCTAAGTATTCATTCTTACGTACCTCAATGCTGCTTTTGCCAGACTATAACACATTAACCCAGTTGGACGATCCATTTTTTTTTTATGAAGGAGTTAATTAAACACTGTCTAAATTGCATACTATTGGGTCTGGGAAAAAGTTCGTGGCGTTTTTCCCGATAGATGGCATTGGTTGCCGATAACTAAAGAACAACAAGTCACAGCGACACCACCGACGGCTCGTTTTTTAGATGACCTTCCGAACGTTAGTTTGAGCGTAGAAACATTGTAATCGGTGCAGTGGTTGGAAAGTTATTCGCACTTGAAAATGGAGAAGAATAATGAGAAATTTCGCTATATTCTGCAATATTATTATGATAAGGGGAAGAACGCTGCGCAGGCTTGTGATAAAATTTGTGCTGTGTACGGTGAAGGTACTTTATCGAAATCTGTTGCGCGGAAATGGTTCGCTCGCTTTCGTTCTGGAAATTTCAATGTGAAAGATGAGTCACGCTCCGGTCGTCCAATCACTGAAAAATCTGATGAAATTCTTGAAAAAGTCCAACAAGATAAGCATATCAGCAGTGTCGATATTGGCATGGAGCTAGGCATTGACCACAAAACTGTTTTGAACCATTTACACAAAGCTGGTTACAAAAAAAAAGCTTGACGTATGGGTTCCTCATGAGTTGAGCGTGAAAAACATGATGGACCGAATTAACATCTGCGATGCGCTGCTGAAACGGAATGAAATCGAGCCGTTTCTGAAACGTTTAATAACCGGAGATGAAAAATGGATTACGTACGATAATCGGAAGCGTAAAAGATCGTGGATAAAGGATGGTGAGCCGTCACAAGCGTTCGCTAAGCCAACATTGACGCCAAAAAAAAGTGATGCTGTGTGTATGGTGGGACTGGAGGGGAATCGTCCACTACGAGCTACTTCCAACTGGTCAGACGATTGATTCTCAACTCTACTGTGCACAACTAGAGAAATTACGCCAGGCGATTGAAAGAAAACGGCCCGAATTGATTAATAGGAAAGGTGTTGTCTTCCATCATGACAACGCCCGACCACACACTTCTTTGATGACCCGTCAAAAATTGAGAGAGTTTGGTTGGGAAGTTTTGATGCACCCACCTTACAGTCCGGATATAGCACCCTCTGACTATCATCTGTTTCGATCTCTGCAGAACTCTCTCAATGGAATTAAGTTGGTTTCAAAAGAAGCCTGTGAAAACTACTTGATTCAGTTTTTCGACCAGAAACCACAGAAGTTTTTCACCGATGGGATCATGGATCTACCAAAAAAATGGCGAAACATTGTCGATAATAATGGAGCATATTCGGTTTAAATGAATTCGTCCACGCGCCATGCGGGGACCAGTTGAATTTTACTGAAAAAACGCCACGAACTTTTTCCCAGACCCAATATATTATATATTAGCTGCGACTAGTTTCGTCTGTTAAGACGTTATCGAGCAAGCTTGGTCGATATATTGATATTTGATAGTTTAACTGTCGAAGTTAGTCGCAGTAGATATATAATATAGTGTAAAATTTGGACAGTGTTTTATTTATTCCTTTGCATAATGGAATTTCACAAAGAAACGACCTCAACAATCAACTATTCCAATTTTTTATACTTTTTTTGCAAATTAAAAGCGTTTTCTTTTTGTGTTCTGCAGTAAAATAGGGTTAGGGTTAGCTATAGTTACATGTAAACCACTAGCTACAAGACACCATGTTACTGCACGTAGAGTAACAGAAATCCTATGTCTCTAATAGTTCGCTGGATAAATTTCTTGATGTTTTTGTACGATCCCGTACAGCCATTCTCTCTAACATTCTTTTGCTGTCGTAAGCCGTTTCCGCCCTCTTTTTGTACGATTTGTTAGTAATTTACTATTTTTATACCGCTGTAGCGTGTTTCGCACATCGCGAACATTTCATTTCTCTCGATGTAACCCTAAAGTCTTACTCTGTGAGTTAAATAAGACAATTTGTCCCCGTTCTACTTCCGCCAACTTGCGAATCTTTAGCATTGTTTCACTGTTGGAAGTTTAGAAACGGAAAATGTAAAAGTACAATGCAAAATGTCCACTCACAACCTCTTGACACAGCTCCGTTATCGCGGCGATAATGAACTGATATTTAAAATTACTGTATTGCCGTCTGCTGAACTATTGTCGCTAAAGTGAAACAAATCCCTCATAAATAGGCAAACTAAATCTGATTTCGTGGAAGTATAATAATACTTATAATATTGATTTTTTATGCATGTTTAATACAATTGGTTAAGGCTTTTTTTCTTATTGATTGATAGATTTGATGGATCGTTTTTCCAGGGTGCAGTAGTGCGTCAGGTACGAATTTTATAGGCGCCGAGGGGTATGATTTTATTTAAAGCTGTATCGCACAATTGTGCATTAGTTCACTTACGTCATCATTACTTCTAAAGTGTATATCACCGATTCAACCAACTATACACAGGTGAGCGAAAATGTCACGTAAATTTAAACGCGGGTTATAGAGGATACATTAAATTACTAAATATATACAGTGCTGTGAAAATGAATCGCAACATTGCGAAATTTTTGGAAAATTGCTGATAATAAACTATACACCCTGTCAATACTCTAGGTAAATATATGTTATTTTTACAGTATTTCTCATTCGATATACTCCAAAAAGAAACCTAAGACGATGATATTTTAGAATTTTTTATTCCACAAATATACACCGGAATAAAAACATCGTCATTATTTTATTATTTGTCTCAAACACCATTACAATTATATAAATATTACGTAATTACATACCGAACAGTCGTTTTCGTTATATAAAATATTTTTTTTTACAACTGCAAACGAGGTCCAAGGAAGCGGCAGTCGAAACGTACGCCCTGATTTCGATGTAACTTATAAATTCTTACTCACAAACAAAGTTTCTATTTTCCAGTCTATGATCGAAAATCGTGATTAGCGACCCTTGATCATGAGTCCATTTGAGGCGTCTGTGGCATTTTTTCCTGATTCGAACACTTCTTTCACTAACTTGATTCATCGTTCCCTCTTCAAGCTCCTCTTCTGATATGCAGGACCAAATCTTACAGCTGGGGTATGTGTGACGATTTTAGCGACCATACTTTTAATTTACATATCCTTTTCCAGTCATCATGTGTTAGTCAAAGACCTAGCGTAAAGACGCTGCCTCCTTCACTGTAACTTCGCTTTCTTCATTTTTCTCTGCCAGCTTTCAGAACGCCGACTCTAATTTTTTTCTTCAAACAACCGCGACTTTAATCCACGTTCCGACATGTTTATACTGTCTTCCTGTAAACTACGTAACACTTCTGCAAGAGCTCGCTGTTAATTGTACAAACTTTTTTTTATAATACAATCTTCGCGTTTTGTGGTTTTCTAATCCCTCGGCAAGGAATACGCCGGTCGATGAGGGGGGTAAGTTTTCTTGGACTAATTTTGCTAACTTGTCCACGGTATTACGAGATACACTTACTCTCGTTGCTATTTCTCGATGGAAAAAGTTTCCAATTGTCAATAAAGTCTCTATTGTGATCTTTTTTTCGTTTGAAATATCTACGATTTCTCATTGTTCAACATTTAACACTGTATGCACAACACACTATTTTTTTAATCTTAAAATGTAAAACAAAATAATTAATAAGAGATATCTGGTGGTGGTTAAGATAATAAGAATTTTATATTCGATGCTGAGAATTATCATCAACACAACAGAGAGGACAAATTAATTATTGTATATTTTTAAAATACAATTTTTATTTGTATGTATTAGTTGCCTGGTAGTACTAATTACTCTTAATTTCATTTTACTTATATTCGTATTTCCTAGACAAGATGTAAATGAAAGTAAAGGGGTTAAGACCGTTTCTACGCCCACCACAACTCCAATCAAGATTCAACCATATTTGTAAAAGTGTTGCAGTTTATTTTCACAGTACTATACGTCGGTATCCTGATTTAATATACCGGGGCAGTGTCGTAAGATGTGATGCTTGCAATGTAAACTTAAAGATATACGAAGAACGGAATACAAACAGCACGCGAAATCGACAAGACAGAA